>CANIUD010000459.1:40000-189199 GCA_947470075.1 Closterium sp. Yama58-4
AACCACTAGAATGAGAGGCAGCACCCGTGGCGTCACCACGGCCCTCCTCTCCTCCCTGCCTCACTTCCCCGCCTCTCTTCATCTCCCTCCCGCCCCTCTGCCCTGCATCCCCTCTCACTCTCCTGCTCCCATTCCTCACCGCCTCACCTTCACTCCCCACCCGCCGCACTTTCCCTCTCCTCCTCTCCTCATCCCCCTCTCCGTTCCCTCGCCCCACATCTTCTGCCCCTCCCTCCGCCTCAACCCTCTCTCCATTCCGCCTCAGAATCGCCCCCGCAGCACTGCTGCTGCTCCGCACCTCCCCGTTGCGCGCGCCCACGCGCCTCCCCGCGCGCGGCTTGCCCCCCTGCGCGCCGTCCAGCGCATGCACGCCCGCGCCCCCCCCGCCCTTCCTGCTGTGCGCCGCTGGCGGCGCTACTCGCCGCGCTGGCAGCTGTGGCACCACAACCACCGCTGCTGCACTTGCCACTGCTGATGCAACTGTAACTGCAGGTGCTGCTGGTGACACGGGAGGAGGTGCGGGCGGGGCTGCGAGGGTGGAAGGTGGTGGCGGAAGGAGCTGACTGTGTTCACTTGTCACCGTCAGGGTGCCCTCCGCCTTCTCTCCCACCCTAACTCCGCGTCCCTCCGCCTCTGTCTGCTGCTGCTTCCGCCTCCCCTGCTCTTCTTCCCCTTGCCTCTGCTGCTTCTCTCCCTCGCCCTGCGCCCGTTCTTCCTTTATCTTTGCTGACCATCCACCTCCACCCTCTCCTCTTGCTGCCTCCTCTGCTCCTCCGCCTTTTCTGCCACCTCCACCTCCTCCTGCTTCCGCCCTTTCTGCAGACTCCACCCCCTCCCCCCTCTCCTCCCCCCTCTCCTCCCCCCTCTCCTGCATCAGCGCACCTGCCATTCGCCGCACTGTGACCAGTTGCCCCTCTCCCCCTCCAAATCCCCCCTCTTCCTCCCCGTCGCTCCCCCCGGTTGCGCCAGTCGCCACCACCAGCGCCAGCGCGCGAGTCAGCGCCTCCATCTCCCTTCCCCCCTCTCCGCCTTCTCCCCCTTCTCCCCAGCGCATGCTGCCCCTGCTAATCCCCCCCACAATCTCCATTCCCCCCGCTCCCCCGTCCTCCCCAACCTCGCGGATCTGCGCAAGCTGCTCGCCCCCCATGGCCGCGCGCAGCTGGTACGCCGCCCGCCGCCACGCGCCTCTCTCCGCCAGCTGGCGCCGCCTCGTGCGCTCCTTGCTGGCGCGCAGCATCTCCAGCTCGGCGCGCAGCGACGCTGACATGGCGTCCCCCGCGTGGTCGCGCTGCTGCACCTGCCGCCGCAGGCTCCGCGCCTCCGCCTCCGCCACCGCCGCGCGCTGCCGCCACGCCTCCTGCTCCTCGCGCACCCGCTCCACCTCCCCCTCCATGCGCGCCGCCAGGGCCTGGTGGTGAATGGGAAGAGGGGAAACAGGGAGAGCATTCAAGTCGCGGAATGCACATGGGATGTGTTGTTGCGACGTGTGGCAGAGAGTGAGAGAAATCAAGCGAGGTGGCAGGACGCATAAGGGTGACACGAGCGCATTCACCATCCCACACCCCCACATCCCGCTCTCACCTGCAGCACGGCCAGGGTGCCATCATTGCCCGAACTGCCGCCCTCGCCGCCCCCGTCGCCACGCTCCCTCTTCC
Organism: Closterium sp. Yama58-4; assembly: GCA_947470075.1. Lineage (NCBI taxonomy): Eukaryota > Viridiplantae > Streptophyta > Zygnematophyceae > Desmidiales > Closteriaceae > Closterium > Closterium sp. Yama58-4. The sequence continues at coordinate 41,656 of CANIUD010000459.1, forward strand.
TCTGCCCTCCTCCCGCCTCTGTCTCCGCGCCGCCCCTCTCCTCGTCGTCTCCTTCCCCGCGCTCTACCGCGTGGCCTTCCATGCGCGCTGATACGTCCTTGGTTGTTGCCACGTCAGCGGCGATGCGAGCCATGGTGCGCTCAAGATGAGCCATCTGCAACCGTTGGATCGTGAGGGGCCGACAGGAGTGAGCACAGGGCGTGGTGGCGGCCAGAAGGAAGCAGGCAGAAATACCGCGCAGGCATGGCGAATGAAGTGCTCAACACGGCACGAGTATAGACAGACACACCAACACTCCTCCCGCATCTCACCTCGCCCGCGTCGCGCAGTATCTTGCGCTTCAGCAGCCATGTCGCATCGCCGCCACTGCCGTCGCCGCTGCCGCCGGAGCTGCTGGCGCCGCGCGAGGCGGAGCTGCTGGCGGCCCACGAGAGGCGCGACGACGCCGCGCTGCTCGACTCCGCCTCCGACTCCGCGCACTCGCTCCCCGCGCCACTGCTTCCGCCCACGTCCGCCTTCCCCTGCGCTTCCATGCGCCGCATCAGCCCCTCCAGCCGCTCCCGCAGCCGCCGCGCCTCCACCAGCGCGCGCCTGCTGCACCCCATGCTGTGCGCGCCCACGCTCTCCCCTCCCATGCCGCCCCCGCCAGTGTCACTCAAGCTGCGGCCGCCCGCGCCGCCCCCATCCGCAGGAACAGCGAGAGCGAGCGCAGCAGGCGCACCAGTAGTAACGGCAGTAGCGGGGACGGGGGAAGGCAGGGCTGCAAGTGAGCCGTGAGGGGGCGCAATCAGCGGCGCAGGGAGATAGGCAGGCGCGGCGGCACGGGCGGGCGAGTCAACGCAGTCAATGGAGTCAATGGTGGCTTTGAGTGCAGCCGCCATGCGCGCGGCGCGCCTCATCTCCATCTGGCTCTCGCGCCATTTCCGCTCCACCACCGCGCGCTGCTCCTCCAACTCCCGCCGCGCGGCCGCCATCCGCGCGCCTCCCGCCTTCCCCGTCTCTTTCCTTCCGCCTCTGCGTCGCTCCTTACCCACGCCTCCCGCTGCCGTCCCCCAACCGTCCGAGCCGGAACCGGCAGCCCGCTCGTAGCTCGTGCCAGACTTGCCTGCCGCTGAAACTCCAATCGAATCGCCTCCACGGCTTCCGGTTTCCACGCTTGCGCCCGCGAAGTAACTATCAATTTCCTCCTCGTCTCTCTCTTCCTCGTCTTCCACCTCGTCCTCCTCATCCTCATCATCATCGTTGTCGAGCGACAAGCGCAGGTTGAGTGCCACGTCATCCGCGAGGGGGTTGAAGAACGCGCTTGACCCGCCGCCGAACAAACCGCGGCTCGTGGGGTCTGGCGCGTCCCAGCTGTCGTCCTCCGATTCCAACTCGTTGACTCGCGTTGACCGCCACGCGCCGGCACCAACCAACGTTTCGTTTCTTCCTTCCGCCCTACTCTCCGCCTCTCCATCTTTGTTTCCTGCCCCGCTCGTTGCTTCCCCGTCGTCCTCCTCCTCTGCCTCCACCTTCCCTCCTTTGTAGCCAGCAATCTCCGCCCTTCCGCGCGCCTCCGCCAAGCCTGCTCCGCTCGCCACATGGAACCGCGCTGTCGCATCGGACCGTTCATCGTCCGCTTCCCCCGCGTCGTGCGCCCTGCGCGGGGGCGAGGGTGCCCTATGCTCCGCGTTCGCCTGCGCCGAAGCGCCCTGCGACGCCCATCGCGACGCCGCCACGTGCATCATCAGCCGCTCGTTCGCCCGCAGCACGTCCTCGCTCGCCGCGCCTTCCCCCGCCTCGGTCGCCGCGCTCTCGTCGCCACGGACGGACGCGCTTTGCTCCGACGCGTCGTCGCGTGATGCGCTGGCGGGCGTCGCCTGACTGGCGGCCGCGAGGCCCTCGGGCAGCCACGAGCGCACGTCCCAGTGGCTCGGTGCGCACTGCTCGGCGCGCAGCTCCAGGGAGCTTGGGCGGGCGGCGGGAGGAGGTAAGGATTGCGCGGAAGAGGGGGAGGCGGGCCTGGTGTGGCGGAAGAATGGGCGGGATGAGGCGGAGGAGGCGAAGGGGGAGGAGGCAGTGGCAGCAGTGGCAGTGGAGGGAGTGGAAGGCGAAGGATGCGGAATAGAGGCAGGGGAGGGAGCGGCATCAAGGCCAGTTCGCTTCTTGCGCAGGTGGCGTATTCGCGAGAGGCTGTCGGTGAGTGCCTTCATCTCCATCTCGTGCCGAGAAATGCCCTCCAACTCCATTGCCGCGTTCGTGCACGCGCGAGCGGCGTCTAAAGTCAATGTCACCTGTAACTATCTCATGCACTACTACCACAAATTGCTAAGTGGTCAGATGGTATAGATGACTGCTGTCGTTGTCATTTTTTTCGTCTTAGCTGGAGGTCACGTCAACATCGCAACAAAGTCTCGAGAGAGCGTGATTGCTTCTGGCCCTGTGTGAAACCTCCCCCAATCTCCAATGCTTGTCGTTCCTTGTTTCCGCATCGCGCTGGGGTTTCCTTTCTTTGATTGCTTTGTGCACTTTTGGGGAGCGCCAAGACGGCTGCTTTTTCTTCACTCAACGCATTTGGCACCTCTCACATCTATCGCGTGATAGTGATGGCGGATTGCGCCCCTCTCCTCTTGCCTCCACGAGCGCGACTTGTTCCTGGCATTGAGATCGCGCCCCGGCATGTGCGGGAGCACGAATCCTCTGCCTCGCGCGCATCGCGGAGGCAAAAGATATGCTTCTGCCAGGCACGAATCGAGTTTTGGGGGGCGGGCAGACGAAAAACTTGTGCTTTTGCTGGTCCAAATGGTTTTCGGGTTGAACGAATTCTGAAGGGGGGATTTCCTCCCGCCTGATTTTGTTTACCGGCTTTATGAGTAACTCAGCTGCATGTTAGAAGACGGAGTAAGCATGTCTACCAAAGCTACAATAGATAGTGCAATCTTGTCGCCAATTCGATATCTTTCACCAAGAATAAAAGACATTGACATAAACAGGTGGCAAGGCGTTTTCTGAAAAACATCTTTACTTTGGGCTGTAAACTCAAAAGACTTCTATGACCGTAACTACGCATCTCATTTTTGTATGCTAGCCCTGGCCCTTACTAGGAGTCATCGCTGACACATAACATAAGGTTAGGACTTTGTGTACGACTGTAACGGAACAGAGTAGCAAATCGGACAGTAACGCGAGTATGATCCCAGCTGCAATGTTCCCTTGGAAGTCCGTTGCAGAAATTTGGGTTTCTCCCGCTCGTCGAGCACACCAACTCAGGTTCACCGTTCGCACTGTACCTTGGTTACTGCGGAAGCCATTCCCAAGGTCACAAGATAACTACTTTCGTACGACATAGGCTCCTGTTAGTATCCCCCCGGAGGTTCTCAAGCATCCCGTGCGATCCGTCCCCATATCGTTAGGTCCGGCTGGTGACATAGCAGTGGCTGTGCCCGAATTTCCTTTTTCCTTTAGCGATTTACTGTCTTCAGGGGCACCACCAAGACCATTTTGACGCCTAAGATACAAAGCCGTCACAATGATGCTCGGAGGGACCAGATTGAGGTTAGTTCCGGGCAAATCAGTGCATTTTTGCAGGTTATCTGCCAAAATGCTTTATTTTTACACGCATCTCGATCCTATAGTTATCCTGAACGATTGTTGCTCGGCGTTTCAGGGACATGATCCGGAATGTCCGCGCATGTAAAACAGCGGCCGAGGAGCGAGGGGTGATCGCGAAGGAATGCGCGAATCTACGGACAGCGTTCAAGGAGAACGACATCGAGTACCGGCACCGCAACGTGGCGAAGCTCATGTTCATCCACATGCTCGGCTACCCCACGCACTTCGGCCAGATGGAGTGCCTCAAGCTCATCGCGTCGCCGGGGTTCCCGGAGAAGCGCATCGGGTATCTGGGGCTCATGGTTCTGCTGGACGAGCGCCAGGAGGTGCTCATGCTCGTCACCAACTCCCTCAAAAAGTGAGCGCTTTCCAGCCGCCTCCCCACCTCACACCGAATTCTTCAGACCTGCGCTGTGGATTCGCACTCACGTGTAGTGGTCGTTTTAGATTCGTGAATGGTTCTCGCACAACAGGTGTGCATGCAGTCGAATGGCCTCACGTCCTCCTTTTTCTGGATCCAGTACGCGATCGCGGGTCGCTCTCTCCCCTCTCCAACGACCTCGCATCCTCCTCCCTTTTCTCCTCCTGCTCCCATTATCCGTCCTTCTCCTCTTCCCCCCTCTCTCCCGACCCCTTTCCACCCCGGTCCCGCAGCGACCTGAACCACACGAACCAGTTCATAATCGGGCTGGCGCTGTGCGCGCTGGGCAACATCTGCTCCAGCGAGATGGCGCGCGACCTCGCGCCCGAGGTGGAGCGCCTGCTCAACAGCAACAACTCCTACATCCGCAAAAAGGTCATTCCGCAAGTTCTGCCTGCACGACCATTGGGGATCCATGCGTGCAGTCGAGACTGGTTGCTGTACCCCATGGACTCACTGACGCCGCTCACCCGTCCTCCGCTCGAATCACCACTGACCGACACTCAATCCTTGCTGCCGCACCCATCCCTTCTCCCTTTCCCCTCCCCCTCCCCATCCCTCCACCATTCTTGCGCGCGTGCAGGCGGCGCTGTGTTCGGTGCGCATCATCCGCAAGGTGCCGGCGACTTAGCGGAGTACCTGCTGGGGCCGGCGTCGGGGCTGCTGCAGGACAAGCACCACGGCGTGCTGCTGTCGGGCACCAAACTCGCCATCCAGCTCTGCGACACGCACCCCCCCGCCCTTGATTACTTCCGCAAGGTCGGCCCCCTCTCCCCATCTCCCCCCTCCCCCTCACCTGCTCGTGCTGCTGTCCGGCACCAAACTCGCCATCCAGCTCTGCGTCACGCACCCCCCCGCCCTCGACTACTTCCGCATGGTCTTATTCCCTCTCCACCCACCGCATCCCTCGCTGCTGGTGAAGTTTTTTCTGACAAGTTTCTTCTGACAAGTTTCTTCCGACAAGTTTCTTCTGAGAAGGGGGCTCATAGAGTGAAGCTTGTCAAGGTTTGGAGCTTGTGAGGGTGTTGCCAAGCTAATCAATACCACGTGGCAGCACTTGCAAAGTAGCTGGTGCTGGCTTGACCGCTCGCCATGAACAGGCTGACTGACACGTTTTCTCCTTCTCTGCTCTCTCACCACCCTTCCTCTTCCCATCCCGTCCCCCTCACAGCAAGTGCCGACGCTGGTGCGCATTCTGAAGAACCTGGTGGTGAGCGGGTACGCGCCTGAGTATGACGTGGGCGGCATCACGGACCCCTTTCTGCAGATCCGCGTGCTGCGCCTGCTCCGACTGCTCGGCAAGGGCGACCCAGACGCCAGCGACATCATGAGCGACATCCTTGCTCAGGTAGATACGTCTTCTCTCAGGTAGAGACATACAGGCGTGCTGGCGCAGGTATCACTTCCCGCACTGTCGTTTCATCAGCTGTTGTCAAGTCTCAATTATCTGCATCCACGTTTCTCCCTCACTGCCTCTAGCCCTTCATCCTCTCAACCTCTGCACTTCTTTTCCCCGTCCCGCATATGTGGGATGCCCTCACAGGTAGCAACGAACACGGAGGCGAACAAGAACACGGGCAACGCGATTCTGTACGAGTGTGTGCACACCATCTTTGGCGTGGAGGCCATTGGTGGCCTGCGTGTGCTCGCCATCAACATCCTCGGCCGCTTCCTCGCCAACCGTGACAACAACATCCGGTACTCTACCTCTACCCCGCCCTGCCCCGCCCTGCCCCACCGTGCCCTGCCCTTCCCCAACCTGCACCAACCCACCCTGCCCCAGCCTGCCCCTCCCGCCCTGCCCCGCCCCGTCCCGCGCCGCCCCTCCTCACGCACGTTCGCACTGCTGTGTCCACTATATCTGCATTGTCAACTTTTTCCATTGTCATCTCCTCGTAGCACTGTAGCTGTTCATCGGCTATGGGTGGCGGCTGACGTGTGGGCCGAAATGTGGACGGTGTTGCGGGTCTTGGTGTTGCCTTGCATGGGGGTGTGTGTGGGTGCTACTGTGCATGGATGCGTGGGTGTGTGTGTGTGTGGGTGCTACTATACCTGGGTGCATGGATGAATGGGTGTGTGTGGGGGGGGTGCTACTATGCATGGGTGCACGGATGCATGCGTGTGTGCATGCATGGTGGCATGGCAGGTACGTGGCGTTGAACACGCTGATCAAGGTGGTAGCGGTGGACACACAGGCCGTGCAGCGCCACCGCAACACCATCGTCGAATGCGTCAAGGCAAGCACCACCGCCTCCTGCCTGCCTCCCTCCCACACCACCCTTCCTACCCCCCTCCCACGCCACCGCATACCACCCTCACTTAAACACCCCCTCTGTGAATTCCCCTTTCACGCTGTGGACTGTCACAGCCTGACACAAGACACTGACCGTCCTCTCTCCCGTCTCCACCCGCCCTCCACCTCATGTGTGCGTGGTTGCACGAGCAGGATTCAGACATATCGATCAGGAGGAGGGCGTTGGAGCTGGTGTGTGCGCTGGTGAACGAGGGCAATCTCAAGGCGCTCACCTCCTCTCTCCCCCTCTTCCGTTCCCCCCCATGTGTGCATGGTTGCACGAGCAGGATTCGGACATTTCCATCAGGAGGAGGGCGTTGGAGCTGGTGTGTGCGCTGGTGAACGAGGGCAATCTCAAGGCGCTCACACGCGAGCTGCTGGACTACCTGCGCGCCGCTGACTCTGACTTCAAGCCCGACCTCACCTCCAAGATCTGCGCCCTCGTGCAACGGTGTGCTTTCCCCCCGCCCTCTCCACCCCACTCCCTGCTGTTCTCCGTTTCTCAAAGATCTGCGCCCTCGTGCAATGGTGCTGCGCTCCCAACCCTCTCACCCTCAAGCCCTCCTCCCCTCCTCTCCGCTTCCCTCCTCCTCTCCCTTCTCCATCCCCCTGTCGTTTTGTGTGCCATGTGCTGCCCGTCTTCCCTCATCCCGTTGCTTGTGCCATGCACTTCAAGCCCGGTCTTACCTTCAAAATCTGCGCCCTCGTGCAACGATGCCCCTCCCCCCACGCCCTCCCCCCCCCCCCCCCCCTCCCCCCCTCTCCCTCCCCCCCTTCCCGCTTCCCCTTCCTCCCTTCCTCATCTCCCTTCTTCTCCCCTCCACTTGTCGTTTTATGTATCATGTGCTGCCCGCCTTCCTTCACCCCGGATTGTGCTGTCCGCCATGTGTCCTGGAACGCCTTTCTGAGGCGCTTGAAATCATTAACCTGTGGTGTGTGTGCCCTGCCAGCCGTGCGGGGGGGGGGGGGAGGATGTGGAGGTGGGGGGAGGGAGGGTTGGGAGGGGGTGGAACGGGGGGGGGGGGATGGGGTGGGGGGGGTGGAAGGGGGAGGGGGTGGGGGGGTGGGGGGGGGGGGAGTTGCAAGGGGGGCGCGTGTGTATGGGGGAATGCGAGTGCGTGGGGTGTGCGTGTGCATGGGGCGGTGTTCATGCATGTGGGGGAGGGGGGTGGAGGGGAGGTGTGCATGCATGGTGGTGCATGCAGGTACGCGCCCAGCAAGCTGTACCATGTGGAGATCATGCTGCGAGTCATGACCGAGGTATGCCCCCTCTCCTATTCTCCACCCCTCCCAACCTTCCTCTCCCCTCCCCTCCCCTCCCCTCCCCTCCCCTCCCCTCCCCTCCCCTCCCCTCCCCTCCTCTCCCCTCCCCTCCACTCCCCTCCCCTCCCGTCCCTTCTCCTCGCCAGCAACCCTTTCCTCACTTGAACCTACCTTGCATGTTTGCACGGTGCACCTTTTGTCTTGTCCTTCCTCAACTGAGGAACACCCGTGCTTGTGTCTCGACTCACTCGCCACCATTTCCTGCGTGCTTATTTGTAACCGATGCACCTACACATCACTGTGCCTTCCTCTCTCCCTCTCTCCCTCTGTGTGTGCGCGCGTATGTGTGCGCGCGTATGTGTGCGTGTGTGTGAGTGCCAGGCAGGGGAGTATGTAACAGATGACGTGATCCGCTTCCTGGTGGTGCTCATCAGCAACGCACCTGAGCTGCAGGGCTTCGCAGTGCGCTCATTCTTCCATGCCATGCGCTCCTGGAAGGGCCAGGTCTGTCCCTTCCCCCCACTTCCCCCACTTCCCCCGCCCTTTCCTCGTCCTCCCCTTGCCCTCCCCTCACCCTCCTGTCGCCCTCCCCTCGCCCTCCCCTCTCCCTCCCGTCGCCCACCCGTCTCCTGACCTCTGAAGCACTTTCGTCAGCCTTGCCTGCCTGCATGCATGCATCACCATCGCCTGGCTTCCACAACTACCTCATGCTGCATCGCTTGCGCCCTCTCTGACGGGCATCTGTGCCTCGCCACTCCCTCATGCTGCATGTGCTGTGTGTGGTGTGGCAGGAGAGTCTAGGAGTGGTGACGGTGTGGTGTCTGGGCGAGTACGGGGAGATGCTCGTCAACAACACCGGGCTTCTGCAGGGCGAAACGCCCCTCCAGGTGCCTCCCTCCCTCCCTCCCTCTCTCCCTCGCTCTCTCCCTCCCTCCCTCCCTCCCTCCCTCCCTCCCTCCCTCCCTCCCTCCCTCCCTCCCTCCCTCCCTCCCTCCCTCCCTCCCTCCCTCCCTCCTCCCTCCCTCCCTCCCTCCCTCCCTCCCTCCCTCCCTCCCTCCCTCCCTCCCTCCCTCCCTCCCTCCCTCCCTCCCTCCCTCCCTCCCTCCCTCCCTCCCTCCCTCCCTCCCTCCCTCCCTCCCTCCCTCCCTCCCTCCCTCCCTCCTCCCTCGCTCCCTCCCTCCCTCCCTCCCTCCCTCCCTCCCTCCCTCCCTCCCTCCCTCCCTCCCTCCCTCCCTCCCTCCCTCCCTCCCTCCCTCCCTATCCACCCCTTCTCCCTTTGTTCTTCTGCACCCGCTATCGTTCCGCACTCCTTCCTCGCCCCTTCACTTTATTGCAAATTACCATCTGAAACTCAGTGTTCCATTTTTCAGCGATGGCAGAACACACTCGAGGTCTATTCAGCAACTACCTATGCCTTGTTCAGCCCCCCTTGAACCCATTATTTTACCCATCCATCCATCCGTCCGTCCGTCCATCCGTCAATGCAGGTGCCACACCCTGCCCGCTATGCACCCTCCGCCCTTCTGAAACAACCTTCCCTTCCCTGGAACCACTCACTTTCTTGTGAACTACCATCTGAATCTCAATGCTCCGGTTTTCCACCAACGGCAGAACCCAGCCAAGCGCCATTCAGCAACCGCCCATATCTCGTGCACCCCTCCTTGCGCCCCCATCTATCCATCCATGCTCCCACCCCCTGCCTGGCATGCTCCCACCCTTCCCTGGAACCACCCCTGTGTGTGTGTGCATGGTGGGGTGAGCAGGTGGCGGAGGCAGAGGTGGTGCAGATGCTGGAGGGCATAATGAAGGACACACGCGCCACGCCCACCCTCAAGGCCTACGTCCTCGTTGCTCTCCTCAAGCTCTCCTGCCGCTTCCCCTCCTGCTCCCAGTGCGCACCTCGCCGCCCGCCCTTTAACCCCTCTTTTCTCAGCTCCTCTCCTCATCTCTTCTCGTTTTCCTCGCAGCGATGTTCTCTCGTGTGCCTGCACTTGTGCCAATGTCCTTATCACTTCTTTCTTCTCTTCACCGATTCCCTCCCTCGCCTTCCACGCATGATCCTACTCCCCCCTCACACAACCCCTGTATCAGTTACGACTGTGGATGTATGCATGTTTTCTTAGTGCATTCATTCAACCAAAGAAAAGAAAGGAGATTATACCTGTTTCAACGGTATTCTCCCCCTATATCGCTCTCCATCTCTCCCCACCACTTGCCCCCTGTGCCTCTCCTGCAGGCGCATAAAGTGGTTGGAGGAGCAGCACCGGCACAGCCTGGTGTTGGAGCTGCAGCAGCGCTCAGTGGAGTTCAGTGCCGTGCTCGCCCGCCACGACAAGATCAAGTCAGCCTCGCACGCCCTCCCTTTTCCCACGCCCTCCCATCCCCCACACGCCCTCTCAGCCTTCCTTCCTCCTCGCTCTGCTCCTGTGCGTTCCCCTGGGCAATGCTGCATGTCGCCTTGCCTTGTGTCGTTCCCTACCTTGGCCCGTCCGTCCACCTACGCTTGCACCTCTTCGTGCCACACCACGCTATGTGCAGTACACTTTAGAGTCTGTTCCATGCCAGTCCCCCATCACTGTCTGTCCCCCTCACTTTTTTCCCCACGCCCATCTTCCCCTCCCACCCGCCGCCCCCCCTCCCCCCCAGAGCCACGTTGGCAGACAAGATGCCAGCACTGGATGAGGTGGCGTACCGCTCCAAGCGCGCTGACCTGGCGCCCGACGCAGCGGCGCGGGCAGCAACGCCAACAGGGCAACCATCAGCCAATGGCGCGGCGGCAGCAGGCGGGGCGGTGGGGGGAGTGCGGGCAGCAGCAGCACCCCAGGCGCAGGCGCAGGTGCTAGCAGACCTGCTTGACCTCACAGCTGATGACTCCTCTGCTGCCCCTGCTGCCGCTGCCGCTGCCCCCGCTGCTGCTGCTGGAGGGCTGCTGGATCTGCTGGGAGGAGTCAGAGCACCGGCTGCTGTTGCCGCTTCTGGTGAGCCTCGCTTCGCTGTGCTCGTTTCTCACTCCGCTCTCCACCCTCTGTCCTCCCCACCACACCCGTTGTGTCTGCTGCTCTTCAAACCCGTGAGGCATGCTGAACCCGTTGTGCATTGCATCTCCCGAACCCAGCCATCCACCACAACCCACCACTATTATACTCTTCACAGCTCACCTTCACCATCACAACATTCTCTCCCCTCCCTTACCAGCGCCTGCACCAGGCGGGGCAGACCTGCTATTGGACCTGCTCTCCCTCGGAGATGCACCGGCACCCCCAGCAGCAGCAGCAGCACCTGCCGCCATGCCAGCTGCAGCCATAGACCCACTAGCAGGCCTCATGGGCGGAGCAGCACCAACCCTCATCACCCCCACATCAGCACCAGCACCCTTCGCCCCAGCTGCCGCAGCAGCAGCAGCAGCGGTGGATCCGTTTGGAGGCTTTGCAGCGGCGCCGGCAGCAGCACCGGCAGCAGCGGCGGCGCCGGCGTTCCCGGGGATAGTGGCGTTGGAGAGCCGAGGGCTGCGCATCACGTTTGAGTTTGCCAAGGACCCTGCTGCACCGCAGAGCACCACCATCAGTGCCACCTACACCAACTCCTCGCCCTCGCCCCTCACTGACTTTGTCTTCCAAGCCGCCGTGCCCAAGGTGCGTGGGTGTGTGTGTGTGTGTGTGGCCAGAGTGCGTGCTTCTGAAGGTGCGTGTCTGTTCCTGTACCTGCACGCACACACTGGCATCTGGCAGGTACTTGGCACACAGCAAGCCCAGTAACCTCTGGCAACTGTCTGTGTCCCACTTTTCCACTTCACTCCTCCACCTTCGTCTGTCCTTCATGCAGTTTATGCAGCTGCAGCTGGAGGCTGCATCAGGGGCCGTGGTGCCGGCCAGAAACCCCCCCGGCAGCCCATTGCATCCCACTGTGTTGTGAGATGCGCCTTTCCTCGTTCTCCCCTCTCCTTTCTCTCCCACACCCCCCACCTTCGTCTGTCCCGCGTGCAGTTCATGCAACTGCAGCTGGAGGCAGCATCAGGGGCCGTGGTGCCGGCCAGCAACAGCGGCAGCGTGACACAGACCATGCGCATCACCAACACCCTGCATGGCCAGGTCAGTCCTTGTGCATGGCCAGGTGAGTCTTTGTGAGTGGGCAGGAAGGAAAGCACATGCATGGATGCATGGACAAGTGAGATGTATATACAAGAGCGGAGTGCGAAGCAGTGCGCTTGCTCTATTTCTGCGCACGTCCACAGCACCAGTGCCATTCATGTTGATGCTTGATTCTGATGGCCATATCATGTGGATGTGCCTGTGCCCGCCTCTGCTCGTCTGTGGGTGTGCCGCTATGTGTGCGTGGGAGCAGAAGCCACTGGTGATGAAGTTGAGGGTGTCATACAAGGTGGCAGGGCAGGATGTCTTGGAGCAAGGCCAGGTCAACAACTTCCCCGCCGGCTTGTAATGCACCGCACTGCACAGCACCACAGTGCACAGCACTGCACCGTACAACACCACACTCCACAGCATCACGGAGGTTCCACTAATGCACACCGAGTCCTAAAATACGCACTCCCTGCTTATGACGCAGAAAGGCAGTAGAAATTGATGGCTAACTGGAAGAACCATACAGTAGATTCGTTAGTATTATTGTACAGTAGGCGTTTCCATGTGCACAATTTCGAAACCGTCATTTCCAACTGAAGCAGACCACAGCACCACAAAGCGAGATTCGCCGTGCGAAGACGCGCGGGACCGCGCGCACTTTTTTCCGAGTTTAGTACGCGCAAAACACGCACTTTTTATCACGCATCCTTCCCGCACCAGCTGCTAATACGTGACTGAATCTCCGTGATACCCGCAAGCAGCGGGTCGTCGCCTTATGCTCGCCCGGTCAATTGTCGCCCCTCCATCGACGTTCGTATCCGCGTCGCCCGCCGTCGATTCGCCTGGGCCACGGTGGCCGAGTCTCCTCGCGGCCGCTCGCAGCACTGACTGTCCGTGCAGATGGCGGCTGCGGCACGCGCGTAACGGCGATACGCGCGTAGCGGAGAGCACCCGCGCCACGCGGAGACGATAGCCCTTTAGATTTTGCTCGCTCGATCGCCATCGGTCACCATGCAAGGTCAGCCATTCGTAATCCAATCGCCCCTTGCTCGCGCTGGTCCACCATTCCCCCTCGTGTCGCCAGGGCAGTGCGGCACGTCGAGCGGGCGTGTGGCTTCACGCAGTCGCGCGGTGAGAGGGCGGCAGTCGTCTGAATCCACAGTGATTGACTCGCCGCAATGTCCTCGCGCGTCGTCCCGTATCATCCCGCTCCTCCTACCGCATCGCGCATTCGTCGCCATGCCGCTTCACCTTTTCCCCCCACCCTTCCGTCCCCTTCCCCTTTCCCCACCGCCCCGCCCTCATCTGTCGCCACGTGCGTCCCCCCCAAGCAGCGGTGCGCGTGCTAGTAGCGCTGCTGGCGGTGGCGATGGCGGGCGGGGCGGCGCAGGCGCGGCCGGAGGGCTTCGGGCGGTGGTTCGTGGTCCCCGCACTGGACGGCGAGGGGTCGTACGCGGCCGCGTGCGGGCCGTGCGTGGCGGAGGAGACCCCCGCGTGCAACGTGAGCGGACGCAGCAAGGGGCACGAGTTGCGCAGCTACCCCGATGACGAGGTGCGCGCGGAGAGATGCGCTTGGAGAAGATGGTGGGCGTGGGGGAGAAAGGGGGAAGGGGGGTGGACGGAGGAGGGGGGAGATGCAGTGAGGGGAGGTGAGTGGATGGTGGGGTGTCATGATGTGAGGCGTACTGTGAACGTGTGAGCTATGAAAGACGAAGGAAGCAAGCACTCAGAGCATGCACCACTACACGCTTGCTCTTCTCCCTCCTTGCGTCACTCACTCCCCGTTTGATGCCCATATTGTTATGTCCCTCCCTCCCCCTCCCCTTCCCTCTCCCTTCCCTCGTTCGTCCCCTCCCTCCCCCCATAGGTGTGGGTGACAACCATAGTGGTGAACGCTTCATACGACAAGGCAGTGGAGGATGGCACGTGGCGCCTGCACTCCTTCTTCGCCGGCCACAACGCGCGCTCCGAGCCCATCGCACTCACCGCCCCGGTCCTCACCATGCCGCGCCCCGAGGCAGCCGGCTACGAGGTGTCCCTGGTGGTGCCGCGGCGCTACTCGCCTGAGAGTGTGCCGCAGCCCACAGACCCGACAGTGAAGCTCGTGCTGATGCCGCGCGGTGTGGTGCGTGCTGTGCTGGGGCCGTTTGGGGGATTCCCCACGGAGGCGGTGTATGGCAGCAAGCTGCAGCGCCTTAAAGGGTTGTTGGAGCGGCGTGGCATGGGGTTTGATGAAAGCTCGGGCGCGTATGCGGGGTACAGTGGGCCGTACACACTGCTTAATAGGAAACAGGAGGTCTGGATCAGGGTGTTCCTGCCTACCTGATGGTGGGACTTGTGTGAGGGCTTGTACAAAGGCTTCTTATAGTGAAGCCTAATGAGGTCAGGATTCATGAAGTGTTTTATTACAATCACCAAATGGTGCTGGCTGTTGATAACTGGTGCGGCTTTTGAAGACCATAGCGGCGTATATCTGGACTTGGTACGATACATTTATACTTTTATACTGTAATTTTGATCTGAGTCCATTAACCCTGAATAATGTCTGGAGTTCTGGTCAATATGGTACAATATCCTAGGCTGTCATTTATCATCACCTCAACAATAATCAGGTTCTGGAATTGAGTGGGGTTTTCGTTGGCGAAGCTGGGGCTCAGAACCGACTCGTGGTGGCAAACCACCACCTCCTTGTGTCTTGTCAGTCGTCGCACGTCGCTCGTAGAGTCGCTCGTCGTTGGTAACTCTGCTCGTCGCTAGTGTAGTCGTTCGTCGCTAGCATTGTCCCTCGTCGCCCTTCACTACGCTCACCACCCTCCCTCACCCCATCGTTCCCCTCACTCTCCAAGCCGTTCAATAGCTCTCGTCAAATCCCCTACTCTCCTTTCTCCCCCTCTTTTCCCTTCCGCCCCTCTAACGCGACTGGGAACACCAACACTCAGCGCCATGGTTCTCAAGTCCGTACCGCCTAACCCTAACGCGTGCTTTCCGTCAATTTCGCACCGAGCTGTTTGATGTTCGCGATTTTATCCTCATGTGCCGACTCCTCTTTCGCGCCGCAGCTTCACCAAATTCTGCCAGTTTTGCCCTCTAACCGCGAGTGTACCGTGCTGCGTGCCGTGCTGCGTGCTACATGTGCTGCGTGGCAGGACGGAGCTCTGCCGGTTCAGCGGCGCCAAGATCTACCCCGGGAGGGGCATTCGCTTCATCCGCGCCGACTCGCAGGTCTCCCCGCCGCGCCACTCTCTCCACTCCCTCTTCCCTTCCCCATTCCCGCCACCCCCAGTTCCCGCCTCCCCCCTCCCACTCCCTCCCGTGCCTCCCCGCCACGACGTGCTCGCATTCTTTCTCGTTGTCAATCCATTCGCCGTTTCTCCGCTTCAGAACCGGCTCTAGTTTTCATTCAGTGGTTTTCAAAACCAATTTTTGCCCGCTAGCCGCCCTCTCCCCCCCCTCCCCCTCTTTCCCCTTTTCCCCTCCCACGCTCTCCCGTTGTTACTCGACCCTCTCGCGGCAGGTGTTTCTGTTCGTGAACGCCAAGTGCAAGCAGTACTTTCACAACCGCCTCAAGCCGTTCCCCCGCCCCCCCCCCCCCCCCCCCCCCCCTCTCGCTTCCCCCTTTCCCCTCCGGCCCATCACTCCCCTCCCTTGTGACTGCTGACTGCGTGCACGGCGGCAGGTGTTTCTGTTCGTGAACGCCAAGTGCAAGCAGTACTTTCACAACCGCCTCAAGCCGTCCAAGCTCGACTGGACCGCCATCTACCGCAAGCAGCACAAGAAGGTGCGTCGCCGCGCGCGAATAGGCCCCGTTGGGTTTCGAAGTAGGTAGAAGCATTGACGCAGGTTGCGACATTGCAGGTCGATGGGCGGAGAGTGATGCGCGGAGGAGGATGGGCAGAGAGGGATGGGCGGAGAGCGACTGGCGGAAAGCGATGGGTGGAGAGAGATAGGTAGAAAGTGGCGCGGGCGCGAGGAGGCTACGAGATGTAGCGTCGAGCAGGCACGGCGGGGCAAGGCAGGGGGAGGAGAATATGAGAAGGGCAGGAAGACGCGGGAGGAGTTCAGGTGGGGAAGGATTTCAAGTGGGGAAAGGAGTTCAAGTGGGGAAGGAGTTCAAGTGGGGAAGGAGTTCAAGTGGGGAAGGAGTTCAAGTGGGGAAGGAGTTCAAGTGGGGAGGAGAGCACAGGAGGAAGATAGAAGGAATGGAGGCAAGAGGGGAAGGGAAGGTTGGCGGAGGAGTTTGGCGGATAGCGGGTTGTGGAGCATCAGTGGTGCTCGCATGGAGGGAGGAAGAGGAGGACAGTGCAGCGGTTGGGGAGGTTGGAGGTAGAGTGGTTTCGACTATACGAGGCGGCGGTCGCTGACTGATAGGAGCAATAGGCGTGGGAACGAGATGAGAGGGTCTGGCGCGAGAGGGTTATGCCTTTGGGAATGGGCGAGCTACGATCAATCAGCCAAGGCAGCTGTCGGAATGTTCATCGGCGGCTAGGCAGTGTTTGGTTTGCGCGTCTTCATGAAGCGTCCCACGTCGTCGTGTCGGCCATTAGCGTCGTTATATTGTTATTCGCGTCGTCATATCGCTATTCGCGTCGTCATCTCGTTATTCGCGCCGTCATTTCCCTTTGCACGCCCATTTCGCGCCGTCGTTTGTCATTGCCTCGTGTCACTCGCCCCTCGCATAGAGTCTCTCCCCGCCCGCGTCGTCGCCCGCCTCGCGCGCAATGCGTCCGCCCTCTTACCTCCGAGACTCACCCCTTCCCGGCGGCCCCCGCTGTCCCCACGTGCGCGCGCAGGACGTGCAAGCGGAGGGCGTGCGGCGGAAGAAGCGCACGACCACCAAGGTGCACAGCCGCTCCATCGTGGGCGCGTCGCTCGAGGTCATTCAGAAGCGCCGCTCCGAGAAGGCCGAGGTCCGCGCCGCCGCCAGAGATGCCGCGCTCCGGTCAGTTGTGCCCCGTGGCCCTGCCTCTTGCATTCCCATACCATGCATTCCATGACATTCATTCAATGCCATGCATTCCCATGCCATGCATTCCCATGCCATGCATCCCATGGCATGCATTCCCATGCCATGCATTCCCATGCCATGCATTCCCGTGCCATGCATTCCCATGTCATGCATTCCCGTGCCATACATATGCCCTGCATTCTCATGCCGGGCGTCCGCTTGCGCGCGCTTGCTCTCTTCTTGGCAAAGGTTGTGTGTTTGCCGCTGCACCCATGCATCCAAGCATTTATGCAAAACACTGTGTAGCCTTCTGTCTCCCCGTGTCTGCTTGCGGTGGGTCTAGCGTGCACCTTGACCCCTGTTTCGCTCACCGCCTTCTCCCCATGTGTGCTCATGCACTGGCGCTTGTGAATGGAGGGTGCATTGCATATTGGGAGGGAGCATGTGGAACCACATGTACACGAATGTGTCTGTATGTGTATGTATATTCATATGTGTGCATGTGTATTTGTATGTGTGCATGTGTATTCATATGTGTGCATGTGTGTTTGTGCATGTGTGTATGTGTATGTGTATTCATATATGTGCATGTGTGTATGTGCATGTGATGTGTGTGTGAGTGTGTGAGTATGCGTGTCTGTATGTGTGTGTCTGCATGTGCGCATATCTGGCGGCATCGGTGCCGTGTGTATGGGAGCAGTGAGATCAAGGAGCGGCTGAAGAAGGTGAAGGATGAGAAGAAGGCCAAGAAGGCAGAGGTGACAACCAAGCAGGCCAAGGCCGCTACCAAGGCGGCAGCCCCACGCGCTTCAGGGCCCAAGGGTGGCAAGGGCGCAGGTGGTGGTGGTGGCGGCAAGCGATGAATCATGCATGTACTGTAGTTGATCTGAGAGATGTAAGCCTGCTTTATAAGCTACTCCAGGCCTGCACATGTATGGAGCAATGCCGTGAAATACAGTCCGGCTCCGTGTTCTGTTATTGAAGGGTACGAGAACGCAAGAATGGCCCCACACGCTAAGAAGCTCAGAACAACGTTGGGTTGACATTCTGGCCGAGATTTACATTATAGATGGCAACGTTTTGTGTTGTAGAGACTAGTTTGAATTTTGAATGTCAGCTTTGAAACTCTGAACAAGGTATCTTGTTTGACGTCCTATCGTTTTGGCGAATTCGCGAAGCTTGTCATCGTTTCGACACTGGCGACCTGTAACTTATTGGATTAACTAGGGTTAGCGAAATATTGTTGCTCAGCCAGTCCAACTTCGTCAGTCGGCTACGGTGGCCTACCACCACGTGCAAGCTCTTTCCTCCCCCTTTTTGCACCCAGGCATCTGACCGAGCCTCCTTTCCCCGCGCTCTCTTTGAATGCGCCTCCCACGGCCTAATCGGCTCCTTTTCCTCGATACCTTTCCCTCCCTCCTAGCTTAGTCGCCTCGCCCCACCAGGCCGCCACCATGGTAGGTTCAGCTGCAGGTCACGCCGTTCCTAGCGCATTCCCTGGGCTAGCAGATGCTAGATGCTGCTCCATTCGTCGATTTTCTTTTAGCGTTTGAAGTTACCAGAGCAGGCATCGCTAATTTCTAATTGGAGAACGGGTCCATGTGCGTCATGTTGTGCGTGCGTGTGCATGCGGTGCGTGCGTGTGCATATGTTGCGTGCGTGTGCATGTTTCCTTGCGTCATGTTGCGTGCGTGTGCATGTCGCGTGCGTGTGCATGTTGCGTGCGCGTGCTTGCTGCGTGCGTGTGCGTGTTGCATTCGTGTGAATGTTGCGTGCGTGTGCTTGCTGTGCGCGTGCGTGGGTGCGCGGCGTGGGCGTGCTGTGCGTGCGTGTGCTGCGATGGTCGGTAGGCGCTCGTAGCGAACGAGGGGTTTCAGCACATTCTGCGCGTGCTCAACACCAACGTGGACGGCCGGACCAAGATCATGTACGCGCTCACCTCCATCCGCGGTATTGGCCGCCGCTTCGCTAACATCGTCTGCAAGAAGGCGGACGTCGACCTCAACAAGCGGTATGCATCGCTCTCCCGCTCGCGTCGCGTCGCCCGTCGCACTCGTCGCACTCGTCTCAGTCGTCGCACTCGTCGCACTCATCGCACTCGTCTTTGCCGTCGGCTCTCTATGGCCCTACTCTCTCCCGACTTTCTTTATGTTGTACCGCATCCCACCATTCACCGCATCCTATCACCCTCATGTACCGCGCCCATCACCCGCGTCCCTCGTGCGCGCCGAATCCCCTGCAACTTGCTGCATCTCGTTTCTCCGTCGTCTGTGATTCGTCACCTGGTCGTTTCTTCAAGTTCCTGACTGCCTGTGCTGCCCGCCGCTTCACGCGGGTAACTCTAACTCGATTGTGAATTCGCATTGTTGCTACTATGTTTGCGCGAACACGGCTGTATCATGGGTGCCAGGCCAGAATGTTACCTGTATTGGGTTGCACGCGCACCGCTCACCGCCCTTGCAGTGTCGTGTCATGCGACACCCATTTTCAGTGTGGACGGCCACAAAGGTTACAGGCTCATAACCACCGTATTGTAGCGGTATTCGTAAGTTAGGGTTTCATCACCATCCGCTTGCCTGGTCCGCTCATGCGCGCGCGTCTCTCCCCTCCCTCTGCCCTATGCGCGTGCGTGTGCGTGTGCGTGAACGTGTGCGTGTGCGTGTACGTGTGCGTGTGCGTGTGCGTGTGCGTGTGCGGCGGGTGCGCGGGGGAGGGTGGCAGGGCGGGCGAGCTATCGGCAGCGGAGCTGGAGAATCTGATGGTGATAGTGGGCAACCCGCGGCAGTTCAAGATCCCCGACTGGTTCCTGAACAGGCAGAAGGACTACAAGGACGGCCGCTACTCGCAGGTCGTGTCCAACGGACTCGACATGAAGATGCGCGACGACCTCGAGCGCCTCAAGAAGATCAGGTCCGTCCATTGCGCTCACCCACCTAGGCGCCTCAAGAAGATCAGGTCCGTCCATTGCGCTTATCCACCTAGGCGCCTCACATGTTGCTCCGCTAGGCCAGTCATCACGATTACCACGATTATGAACACCATGGTCATCAACACCATGGTCATCAACACCATCATCCACATGATCATCTCGTTTCGTGCTCCATCATCACGTTAGGGGTGCCATGGAAGGCCGGGTGGGATATGTAGAGGGCGGTTGGGGTGGCAGGGGTGGTGGGGTGAGTGAAATTACTGCTCAAATGTCCCCCGCTGATGCCCTGATGATGATTGACCTTGTCTCTACCTGACTAGACTGAATTTGCGTGTGTGGAATCCTGTTTTTTCGCTGCTGTGCGTCCCTGACCTGCCTTTGGCGGCCCTCCATTCGCCCTCTCATGGCATCACCTCATTCTTACATCCCCGTCCCTGCAGGAATCACCGTGGGCTGCGACACTACTGGGGCCTGCGTGTGCGTGGGCAGCACACCAAGACCACTGGTCGTCGTGGCCGGACTGTTGGTGTGTCCAAGAAGCGATAGACAGCCTCTTTGCACTTTGCCTTCGTATGGGAATACCGTATGTTGCTCACAGGCTTGGATGTAATGCATTGTGTAATGAGTGATGGCAATATTGGCTTTGGTCTTTGTAACTGCACCATTCATTGTTATCATTACCAATATGGTAAGCCGAAACTTTCGAAATGATACTTGATTGGTGGTGTCTGCATTGATTTGCATTCACAGGGGGCAGTATATCAGTATCTGTATTTATCAATCAATAAAAACATTGTACACTAGTAAGCCCAGGCCAGCGTAAGCCAGCGCACACACGTCAGCTCAAGCCAGCCTAAGCCAGCGCACGCACACACACGTGCGAGTCATCCCACAGAGGCACAAGACCGGTGAGCGCGTCAAGAGTTTCCTTCTGCTCGAGAACGAGTGGGACGGGAGAGGGCAGGGGAGGGACCAGCCCTGCGATGCAGTTCATGTTTAGTGTAGATGTCTGCAGGGACGGTAGCAGAAAGGAGCTGAGGGGGCTTTTAAGGCGCCTCAAAAGTCATCTCCTGTTTTGAGGCGCCTCAAGAGGCGGGAGAGGGCAGGAAAGGACCAGCCTGTGATGCGATTCATGTGCAGTCCAGATGCCTGCAGGGGCGGTAGCAGGAGAGGGGTTGAGGGGGAGGGAGGGGGTGTTAGCATCCATGCGAGAAGAGGAGGAGGCAGATAGGGTTCACGTGGCAATGATTTCACGCGAGGCAGTGAAAGCGTAGAAGAGCAAGCAAGGGGAGCAAGGGGGAAGAAGGGGGAAGGGGAAGGGGAAGGGGAAGGGAAAGGTTTGGGAAAGCAAAAGAACAACTTGAGAGAGGAACACTTATAGACGGGTAATCAACACGGGTGGCGGCGGGTTAAGAAAGGGGGAGAGGTGGCGGCACGGGGAGGGGAGGGGAAAAAGGGAGGCGATTGGGCGCGAGTTCCCACCACGTCCCTGCCAGAAGAAGGTGAGTTGGTCCCTCAGAGCTTGCTCCAGCGCCAGCAGCGCGCTTACTGGGGGAAGGAGAGAGAGGGGGAGGGGGAAGGTGAGGGGAAAGGGGAGGCGACGAAGACAGGAGGGGAAAGGGAACATGGGAAACCCGGAATGGTCCCCCTTCCCATGTCAAACTCGCGTCCCACTCCGTCCTCACCCCTCGTGCAACTCACATGGCGGGCAGCATGGGTGGCGGCTCGCGCCATGGCTCGGCGGAGGGCAGTGCTGCGAGCATGGCAGCACCATCGCCGCCTTTTGAGGCGCCTTGAAAGACGCGCGTAGAGGTGATGGAGGCAGGGAAGGCGTGCGACAGCAACAGCATGAAGAACGCTTCAGAGCAATCCGTCTGCAGAGAGGGCGCGCGATGATGGCAACAATGCTTGCACCTGCAGCTAGGGAAGGGGAGAAGGGGATGGACGGGGGGGACGCGTGGAAGGGGAGAGGGAGAAGAGGTAGATGGAGAAGGGACGTGGCTCGGGCCCTTGGGTTACTCAGGGTACAATGGAGTGCGATGGCATTATCAAGGCATAACTTGATGCTACTGATGACATTCAAGTCATTCGTTGTGCGTTTTGAGGTGCCCGTAAAGTGCTCACCTCCCCACTGCGCCCTCCCCTTCACACCTCCCCTTTTTCCTGCTGCTCACCCACCTCCCCACCATCCCCCATACCCAATGCGCCCTCACTCGCCCGCCTTCCCCCCCACCCTCCCCGCCCCCCCCCCTAGTGCACTCACCTGGCGACCGCACCTCGTCCGTCGCGGCGGAGGGCACCTCCGCGCGCACCTCCGCGGACACCTCCGTGCGCACCTCCGCGAGCACCTTTGCGCATGCCCTGTTCTCCTGCTCGCTTCCGGATGAATCAGGCAGCAAGCGAGCATGCTGCCTGCGCCTCGTCCGTCGCGGCGGAGGGCAGCGCCGTCACCACCGTCGCCGCCGGTTGAGGCGTCTCGGAGGACGCGAGCAACTCCGCCAGCACGGACAAGGCGCGCGCGGAGGTGCCTTGTCCGTAATTCGCGCGAGGGAAGATCGCGAAAGAAGGGGGCGGGAAAAAGTGGTGCAAAAAGGTGTTCGCATCGCGGATCGCAGCGTTACTAACTAGATCGCGGGTCGCGCTCTTGCTCGTGCCGTCACCCTCTCGCTCCGGCTACTGAAGAAGCGGCGCCTCCTACTTTCGCGCCTGCGACCCTGAGGATCGCAGCGTCTAATCCTCGCGAAGTTCACTCTCCGCGTCTAGATCCAGCTATCGGTAACAAAAATTAGCCATCTAGGCTAAAAACACGAGAGGCGAAAGACGATTGAGGCTCGATCGTGGTTGCGGAAGGTTGACAGATACACCGTTTCATTCCTATTGGCGTGGAAGTCAAACATATCCAATTGTTTTTTTTTCGGGTGCCCCTACAGCTAAACTATCAGCTAAACTTTTTCTGCCAACTACAAATTCTGACCCATACCAAAGACGTTCTGCACCGCTGAAGTTACAGCAACCCGCGTAAAAAGTTGAGGCAACTAAATTAGTGCCACGTCACGACCACCTCCTAGAATGTTCATCCCTGCCCTTCCTCCGTTCTTCGTTTTGCTGATGCGGATCCAACAACTTCCCCGACACCAGTACGCGTCCTTACAAATCTCGTTTACAACACACTGAGCAGCCGCATCGCTCAAGCCACATTTCATTGCTAAACCCTGTACCACAGAACACTAAAAGGAAACACAACACACAAATTGTCAGGAGTACAGTACCATTTCGAATTTCTGTCAGTTCCCGCGCAAACGGGGAAGCTCTGGGAGTTCCGCGAGCCTGATCATTTGCTCGCGACGTTCGCTATTAACTCCCAAGAATCGTAGTTCCAGTAACAAAATCGTCAACGCTTTTGCGAAAATGACAACCTCTGGTCGCAGCATGGCGGCCTCCACGGCTTCCAATGATTCTCTCACTTCTGCAGACTTGTTTTTACAATTCTGAATATCTCGGTATCACTTGGATTGCACCTGAACCAGACTTTCACTGATCAACGCCATTCTCTCTGCTCCGTTCTTGGCTTTCCTGATTAGACACCATTCTCAGAATAGTATTCCTTGATTCCTAAAATTGATTCAGTAAGCTGTAGTTCATGGTTGTCGCCACGTTATCTCGGTCCACTTAACGTGACTGAATCGTAGTCTCAATCATAGACTCATCAAGGCTGATACTATATCTTGGAATCCATTGCTGGCATCTTCAATATAGGCCTTCTTCATACTTAGCAGTCTCTGAAGTCTTCCTGACAGTGACGATCAAGCCTGCAAATCCTCAAGGTGACGACGAAAGCGACGTGTTCTTGGTGACTGATCAATCATTTTTATCGTTCCACTCCCCGTTTCTACTGAATGATACGTTTCTACCGCATTTCTACCGTTCCACTCCCCGTTTTTACTGTATGATCTGTTTCTACCGCATTTCCACCGTTCCACTCCTTGTTTTTACCAAATAATCGCTTTCTACCCCATTTCTACCGTTTAACACCTCATCTCTACTGAATGATATGTTTCTACGGCATATCTACCATTCCACTCCCCGCTTCTACTGAATGATATGTCTCTACCACATTCCTACCGTTCCACTCCCCGTTTCTACTGAAGGATCTGTTTCTACGGCATTTTTACCGTTCCACTCCCCATTTCTACTAAATGATATGTTTCTACCGCATTTCTACCGTTTCACTCCCCGTTTTTACTGAATGATCTGTTTCTACCGCATTCCCATCGTTCCACTCCCCGATTCTACTGAAAGATCCATTTCTACGGCATTTCTACAGTTCCACTCCCCGTGTCTACTGAATGATATGTTTCTACCGCATTTCCACCGTTCCCCTCCCCGTTTTTACCTAATGATCTGTTTCTACCGCATTTCTACCGTTCCACTTACTGAACGATATGTTTCTACCATATTTCTACCGTTCAACACCCCATCTCTACTGAATCATATGTTTCTACGGCATATCTACCGTTCCCACTCCCCGTTTTTTACTGAATGATCTGTTTCTACCGCGTTTCTACCATTCCACTCCCCGTTTCTACTGAATGACCGCGCAAATTTTCCCCCCTTCCCCACTGCCCTTGTCCCCTCCCCCACTCCACTCTGCCCCCTCCTTTCCACTCTCCCTCTCCCCTTCCCCTCTCTCCCAGTCGCGCCAACAACATCAAGCTACTAGGATCGCCCCCTGCAATTGAGCCCTGCACCCTCACCATCCTCCAATGCCCATGCTCCCTCACTGCTCCTGTCCCCCGTTTTTTCTCCACCCCCCCTTCCCCTCTCTCCCAGTCGCGCCAGCAACAACAAGCTATCTGGATCGCTCCCTTCAGCTCTCAACACGCTCACCACCCTCGAGTGCCCATCCTCGCTCACTCCACTCCCCCTCCCCCCACTTGTTTCTTTCCCCTTCTCCCAGTCGCGCCAACAACAACAAGGTATCTGGATTGCTCCCTTCGACGCTCAAAACTCTCACCACCCTCAATTCCCTGTGAGTAGCTTTCTACTTTATCCGTTTGACTGCCCCATCCACCCCTTACCTGTTCACCCCTGCTTTGTTCACCCTGCCCTATTCACCCAACACGCTTCATGCCATTCATACATCCCCATTCTCTTTGTGTGTGCAAACTTGCCAATGTTTCTCATTGTCTTCTGCGATATACACACTCGCTCTACACTCTAAACAAGAAAATTAGTTTCGTCCCCTCAATATTCTATCCGTCTCCCTCGTTGCAGCGCCCTCAAGGATTGCCCTGATGGTTACGAAGCGGCACTACTCTGGAGTGTCGAAAGCTGGATCTGGATGGAGGGCTTGCATATATCATCAAGGCAAAGAAAAAAATATTGCTATCGGGTGCAGGGACACTCAGGAGGAGGCCGCCAGGATATATGACAGGTGAGACCTTTATTTTTCTATAAAGCTAATCATCTACTTCTAGTTTAGGCATCACTCTTCCCGTCAGATTTTCAACCAAACCGCCATGGGTCACTAACCAACCCGAATATTTCTGTGGATTTCGTGGTCCTCCTTCCCTGCAGGGTGTTATACAAACTTCGAGGACCTGATCAGCAATTCAATTTTCGCCTCTCCAACGATCAAAAAGCTGTGCTCGATGCTGCCACAGAAGATGAACTATTCCACTCCATCTTTGAGGAGAATTCCTTGTACAAGATGAGCCGCTCTCTGTCGTGGTTTGAAGGCGTGTATTGGGACAGGTTCAAGAAGATGTGGAGAGCTGCAATGTTGGAAAACGGGGAGTCAACAAGTCTAGGCTTGTTTCCGACAGAAATTGAGGCGGCAATTGTCTACGACATGGCTATGATAAGGAGAGATGGCGCGCAAGCCAAAACTAATGGTAAGCTTTATAGCGACCGCAACAGCATGGCTAAAAGAGTGAGAAAGTTCCAAGCCCGAGGTAGAAGGGAGGTGGAGGTGGAGGAGGTGGAGATGGAGGAGGTGGAGGAGGTGGAGGAGGTGGAGGAGGAGGTGGAGGAGGTGGAGGAGGTGGAGGAGGTGGAGGAGGTGGAGGAGGTGGAGGAGGTGGAGGAGGTGGAGGAGGTGGAAGAGGTGGAAAGAGGATGAGGATGATCTGGTGGAGGTGAAAAAGGAGATGAAGGAGGGGGAGGGGGAGAGGGAGGGGGAAGGGGCGGGGGAGGGGGAGGGGGCGGGGGGGGGGGAGGGGGCTGGGGAGGAAAAGGAGGGGGAGGGGGCTGTGGGGGAAAAGGAGGAGGGGGCTTGGGGGGAAAAGGAGGGGGAGGGGGCTGGGGGGGAAATGGAGGGGGAGAGGGCTGGGGAGGAAAAGGAGGGGGGGGGGGCTGGGGGGGAAAAGGAGGGTGAGGGGGTTGGGGGTGAAAAGGAGGGTGAGGTGGTTAGGGGGAAAGAGGAGGGCGAGGGGGAGGGGGTTGGGGGGGAAAGGAGGGGGAGGTGGAGGAGGTAGAGGAGATAGTGGCGGCGGAAGTGGTGGAGGAGGTTTTTTCAACCAGCGGTTTGGGCTACCAGCTGGAGGCAGGATCGTCCACGGAGGACATGACGGAGGCTTCCATGCAAGAGTTACCGAGCTATATGACAATCCAATGGGCCTCGGGGCGTCCGGTTCCGTACTCCATCTGCATGGAGGAGATTCTGACCCAATGGGAGTATTGTGAGGCGGCATTCACAGAGTGGGCTGACACTATGGAACGGAAGTTTCAAGAGTGGTTAGCTGCCCGGGCAGAACAAGGGGGGACGGGGTAGGGAGGGATGGGGTGGTGGGGCTGGTAGAAGCGGGTTGCAATTGTTTAGATTTCACTACTGTTAATTCTGCTTACAACAAATTGTGATCATAGCTATGTTAGTTTTCACGACAGGTTGAACCTTGTACGGTACGGTGTAATTTGCTCCTTTCATATGACTGTTTTCTAACGGACAAGGTTTTGATGTTTGAAGTGGAGATTGATTATGTGGAGCACAACTATGTGAGACTAGGATATAAATGTACGGTACTACAAAATCAGACCCTTGTTTTCTTGACAAACAAACCACACACTCTCCTCATTCACCACTGCGTAGTGGCAACTACCTGTGAAGAGGATTACTAATCATGTCCAGAGGAAGCTCCAAGCGAGCAAAAAACAGGAAAAGGGAGGATGCGGTGCAGATGCGGTGGATGGGGGCAGAGCCAGCATACTGCCAGGAGAGGAGGTAGTCATTTATCAGCTGCAGCTGCAGGGAGAGGATGCGCGGAGCACGTGGCAGCAGGTCCACTGCGTGTGCTGCGTTCCCCATCATGCTCTCTGCTGCTAGACGTGCCTCCTGAGGGTGGAGATGGGTGGATAACCATCAAATATAAATAATGGATGAATGAGGTAAGTTAGAGCAACAGGTCCACTGCTGGTGCCCTGCTCATCGTTGTGCCCTCCATTGCAATGCGTCTCCCTCCTGAGGTTTGCGGTCTGGTGAAATGGGGAGAACGATTGGATGGAATGGGGAGAGAAAAAGATAGAGCAGCAGATCCAATGCGTGTTCTGCGCTCCCATCCTGCTCTCTGCTGCCATGCATTCTTCTTGAGGGGTGCAGGCAGGTGGAGAAAACAGCTGCATAAAGCTGTCATTTATAGTAACTGGATAGATCGGTTGGTCATAGTTGGATACAATGGGCAAATACAACAGCAGGTGCATGGCTTGCGCACTGCTCCTTCTCATGTTCTCTACTGCTCGGCATGCGTCCTAAGGGGTGCGTGAGGATAGAGTAGATGGCTTGAGGTTGTGAGCAAAGCAGGCGGACAGAAAGCAAAGAGCAAATGGTTGCAAGCATAAAGGGAGGGACTGGCAGCGCGGTGGACTGGCTTGGATCACCTCTCCTCTCCTCAGCAGCACCCATAACACCTTCCTCACCTCAAGCGCATCAATTTCACCCAGGAGAGCAAGCAGAGCAGCGCATGGCAGTGAGCACTGAAGGCGTGTGCTGCTGAGTATCCACATGCTGCACGCGGAGCGTGCCCATTCATTGGAGCCATTAATATGGAGCCTCTCTTTATTGTTTCCTTGTGAACTGGCCTTCGTGAGCACTTGACTTTAAGAACACTTGCCTGGGGGCAGAAGGCGGCAGTGAGGGAGGAAAGCGTGAGAGTCATGAAGCGAGTCCCACATCTGTCACCTGCTCGCACCCACATATGTCCAAACTCTGCCGCATAGAGAAAGTGGAAAGAGCATGTGGTTTAGAGTAGGGAGGAAAGGAGGCAATTTGGATGTGGTATCTGGGTGCATCTGGGTGTA
The DNA here is from genome assembly GCA_947470075.1 of Closterium sp. Yama58-4. Lineage (NCBI taxonomy): Eukaryota > Viridiplantae > Streptophyta > Zygnematophyceae > Desmidiales > Closteriaceae > Closterium > Closterium sp. Yama58-4. Next base: position 69,469 of record CANIUD010000459.1, read on the forward strand.
TCTGGGTGTATCTGGATGTATCTGGGTGCATCTGGGTGTATCTGAGTGCATCTGGGTGTATCTGGGTGTATCTGGGTGTATCTGGGTGCATCTGGGTGTATCTGGGTGCATCTGGGTGTATCTGGGTGCATCTGGGTGTATCTGGGTGCATCTGGGTGTATCTGGGTGCATCTGGGTGCATCTGGGTGCATCTGGGTGTATCTGGGTGCATCTGGGTGTATCTGGGTGCATCTGGGTGTATCTGGGTGTATCTTGGTGCATCTGGGTGCATCTGGGTGCATCTTGGTGCATCTGGGTGTATCTGGGTGCATCTGGGTGCATCTGGGTGTATCTGGGTGCATCTGGGTGCATCTGGGTGCATCTGGGTGCATCTGGGTGCATCTGGGTGCATCTGGGTGCATCTGGGTGCATCTGGGTGCATCTGGGTGCATCTGGGTGCATCTGGGTGCATCTGGGTGCATCTGGGTGCATCTGGGTGCATCTGGGTGCATCTGGGTGCATCTGGGTGCATCTGGGTGCATCTGGGTGCATCTGGGTGCATCTGGGTGCATCTGGGTGCATCTGGGTGCATCTGGGTGTATCTGGGTGCCACCTGAGCGGCACCTGCATGCCGCGGGCATCACCTGCAGCGGGGTGCATCCGTGTCGGAGTGTGGCAATAGCAGGGTTGATGAGCGACTGGCAGGTGGGGAGGTTGAGATGCGCGAGACTGGGGTGCGTGAGACTGCACCACCCTCATTGCCGCCCCCGTCACCTGCTACCCTGGGGAAAGGGTGGGGGTAGCATGGGACCTCATGTTAGAACGACAAGGGGAGAACAATCAAAATGGTTTGGGTAGAAGGGCATGTGAGGAAATGACGGAGCAAGGAGGGGGAGCTGGAGTGGCGTGATGGGTCTGTGGTGAAGCGTGTATGTTGCCATGCCTTGGTTTGAAGGAGAGGTGGAGGGAGCACCTTGGTGTAAGAGAGGTAGAGTGGATGGATGGCGTGGCAGTTGGAGAGCGGCGCAGCACATCCAAGCCGCGGTCCGTGATGCCCACACACCACCGCACTGACACCTCCTGCACCGCCTTGCACCCCGCTGCAATGCAGCACAACCCCATGTCCGTGATGCTGCGACAGTTGCCTAGTCCCAACACCTGCCCACCCCGCACACCATGCCATCATGCCACCCGCCATGCCAACACATTGTGCCGACTAGCCATACCACATGCCACATGCCATACCACATGCCACATGCCATCATCCCACATGCCAACATGCCACGTTACAGCATGGTGGGGTGGGGGGGAGCGAAGGAGTGGGAATAGGGTTACAGCCACGCATGCACCGCTAACTAGGTGGAGCGGGAGAGGAGGTGGGGAGGGGAGGAGAGGTATAGGAGGGCCAGGAGGGGAGGAGGGGCGGGAGGGAAGAAGGGCGTACCGCGAGTTGGGGGCACGAGGCGATGGGCATGAGAGCAGCATCGTTGAAGGTTTTGTTGGTGAGCCAGCGTGCCTGCAGCTGCGAGCCGGACCTGCAGGCACGGCACGCTAGGATTGGAGAACGATGCTCGGAGCCGGAGGCCAAAAACAGTCTAGATTGGAGTGTAGGGCCGAGGCAAGGAGCGGACACGAATAACAGCAACGTCATGCAGTGGCGGGAAACGAAAGAGGGAGGCGTGCCCCTTTCCCTTTAACACCCCCTTCTTCCGCTCCCCCCCCCCTTCCCCCCCCTCCCCCACCACTGCTCAAGACAGAGCAACAGGCCAGCACAAGATAACAAGAAACAAGACATGTAGCTCTCGCGCCCCGCGCCCCGCCCGTCCAATTCTCTCCCCGCGCGTACGAAAGTGCCCCCCGTCACGGCATGTCCGTCCCTCCCCGCACTATCGCTGCAGTGCCACCCGGTCCGCCGAGCAACGGCTCCTCTGCCGATGCGCACACCGCCCCTGCCCACCGCTGCAGGCGTGGACAGAGGTGTGGACGAGGCAGGCGGAAGCCGCCGAATTCCGGGCTGGAGTCGGATGGCGCGCGATCGTGGTGTGAGAGACGAAAACCGAGAGACGGGCGAGGTGCACTCTCGGTGCAGAGGTGCGTGCAGTGCAGGTGAGGCGGGGCCGGTAAAAGGGGCGAGGCGGCGGCAGCAGGCGCAGGGTGGGAGGACGCGCGCGGCGCCCTCCATCCAGTGGCGTGAGCAGCGGCAGTCTGTCCTGTCCAATACGCCGCACTCTCATGCCCCACATGCACGCGGTGCCATGCCACAGACCAAGCGTGCAGTATGCCAGCATGGCAGCATCAAGCACACAACCCATGGTCCATGTCCCCACAACCCCCCATGTCATCGCTCCACAACTCCCCATGTCATCGCTACTCTCCCACGCCATTTATCCCCCAGCATTCCATGTGGCGCCCATCTTTTCCCCACCCCTCTCCCGTGAGCGCACACACAGCTGCTGGCGCCCGGGTAGATGCCGGCGGTGGTGATGGCCGGCACACCCGCCGCCACCGCCGCCCCCTGCAGCGCACGAGCGTTTGCAGCGATCGCCACGTCGTCAGACACATCCACGTAGGGCGTCTGGGGAGGGGTGGTTGGGAAGGGGGGAGAGAGCGGGGGAAGGGAGGCACGTCAAATCTCCTTTCCCGCGCGTTGCCAGCGATCGCCACGTCGCCACACACAGCCACGGAGGGCGTCTGAGGGAAGAGGGGGATTAAGGGGTTGGGAAGGGGGCAAGAGGGAGGCCTTTTGAGGCGCCTCAGACGTCGCAGCGAGCACAGGGATGGAGGCGCAGGGGGGAGGTCGCACCTGGGATGGAGGCGCGGGGGGGAGGTCGCACCTGGGACGGAGGCGCGGGGGGGAGGTCGCACCTGGGACGGAGGCGCGGGGGGGAGGTCGCACCTGGGACGGAGGCGCGGGGGGGAGGTCGCACCTGGGACGGAGGCGCGGGGGGGAGGTCGCACCTGGGACGGAGGCGCGGGGGGGAGGTCGCACCTGGGACGGAGGCGCGGGGGGGAGGTCGCACCTGGGACGGAGGCGCAGGGGGGAGGTCGCACCTGGGACGGAGGCGCGGGGGGGAGGTCGCACCTGGGACGGAGGCGCGGGGGGGAGGTCGCACCTGGGGGGGAGGTTGCACCTGGGATGGAGGCGCGGGGGGGAGGTCGCACCTGGGACGGAGGCGCGGGGGGGAGGTCGCACCTGGGACGGGGGCGCGGGGGGGAGGTCGCACCTGGGACGGAGGCGCGGGGGGGAGGTCGCACCTGGGAGGGAGGCGCGGGGGGGAGGGCATACTTGATATGAAGGTGCAGGGGGGAGTGGTGGTGTGAGTGGTGCTGAAACATGGCTGAGTCACCATTCTCCCACCTATGCTACCACACCATTCACCCTCATATGCTACCACACCATTCACCCTCTACAAACACAATCCACTCAATCCCACACCCCTCGCCCCACGTCCCTCATCCGTTCGCCCCTGACTCACCCTCTGGTCCCACGCCTTGCCTTGCCGGTCTTCTCATTGGGCCACGGGCGCACATTCAGGATACTGGGACACCTGCGCGTCATGCATGCCGGCATGAGGGCATGAGGGCATGCGCGAGATGTTTGGGCGATTTAGCCCAAGCATGCAGGTGCCCGGGGCACCTGAGATGTTTGGGCGATTTAGCCCAAGCATGCAGGTGCACGGAGCACCTGAGATGTTTGGGCGATTTAGCCCAAGCATGCAGGTGCCCGGAGCACCTGAGATGTTTGGGCGATTTAGCCCAAGCATGCAGGTGCCCGGAGCAGGCGGCTGCGCTTTGGCTCGCTCGCCATCGGCTCCGCCCATACGAAGGCGCGGGGCGGAGGGCGTACCTGATACGAAGGCGCGGGGCGGAGGGCGTACCTGATACGAAGGCGCGGGGCGGAGGGCGTACCTGATACGAAGGCGCGGGGCGGAGGGCGTACCTGATACGAAGGCGCGGGGCGGAGGGCGTACCTGATACGAAGGCGCGGGGCGGAGGGCGTACCTGATACGAAGGCGCGGGGCGGAGGGCGTACCTGATACGAAGGCGCGGGGCGGAGGGCGTACCTGATACGAAGGCGCGGGGCGGAGGGCGTACCTGATACGAAGGCGCGGGGCGGAGGGCGTACCTGATACGAAGGCGCGGGGCGGAGGGCGTACCTGATTCGAAGGCGCGGGGCGGAGGGCGTACCTGATACGAAGGCGCGGGGCGGAGGGCGTACCTGATACGAAGGCGCGGGGCGGAGGGCGTACCTGATACGAAGGCGCGGGGCGGAGGGCGTACCTGATACGAAGGCGCGGGGCGGAGGGCGTACCTGATACGAAGGCGCGGGGCGGAGGGCGTACCTGATACGAAGGCGCGGGGCGGAGGGCGTACCTGATGCGAAGGCGCGGGGCGGAGGGCGTACCTGATACGAAGGCGCGGGGCGGAGGGCGTACCTGATACGAAGGCGCGGGGCGGAGGGCGTACCTGATACGAAGGCGCGGGGCGGAGGGCGTACCTGATTCGAAGGCGCGGGGCGGAGGGCGTACCTGATACGAAGGCGCGGGGCGGAGGGCGTACCTGATACGAAGGCGCGGGGCGGAGGGCGTACCTGATACGAAGGCGCGGGGCGGAGGGCGTACCTGATACGAAGGCGGAGGGTGGGGGGGAAGAGGGTGGGGGATGGGGGGTGGCGGGAGGGCTTAGTGGCAGGGCTACAGGGTTCCTGGTTGGTGGGTTCTACGGCAAGTTGCACAAGTGCATTCGCGAGGGATACAGAGCATGGCACCGACCCCACTTGCACGCCCACACATGCACTTGCATGCCCGCATGAGAATCTCAAGTTGCCCGACCGAAGTTGCCCGACCGAAGTTGCCCGTCCGAAGTTGCCCGACCGAAGCAGCACCGCAGCCTCTGCCCCTGGCAACAGCGATTTGACCATCAACGTAGAACCAGATGAAGAAAGGGTCCTTGCTGCCCGCCTTGCCCGCCCCTCACACCCTCCCCTTGTCCTCCTCACTGCCTATCTCCCTCTGCCATGTGGCCGAGGAGGTGAAGTGCAGGAGGCAGGTGCCCAGAGTGGGGAGTGACGGAGCCCAGGTCGCCAAATCCATGAGTGTGGCTATTCGCTCCCACACTTGCCAGGCTGACCTGGAAGGGCGGCAGCTGACCTGGAAGGGCGGCAGCTGACCTGGAAGGGCGGCAGCTGACCTGGAAGGGCGGCAGCTGACCTGGAAGGGCGGCAGCTGACCTGGAAGGGCGGCAGCTGACCTGGAAGGGCGGCAGCTGACCTGGAAGGGCGGCAGCTGACCTGGAAGGGCGGCAGTGGGCCGAGGTTGAGGGTGAGCGTGTGGAAGGTGAAGGCGAGGCGGCGAGCTGTGAAGCCCATGGGGCCCTGCAAGGTGAGGCAGCCCACCGGCCCCAGAAACACCCCGTTCTCTATCTCCATCGCCTGGTTGGGAGAGAGGAGAGGGGAGAGTGAGGGGGGAGGAGGGAGAGGGGGGGAGAGGAAGAGAAAAGAGAGGAAAAAGGGGGAAGGTGAAGGCGTGGCAGGGATTTTCGAAGCACATGTGGTTTGAAGGGTGGTAAGGGCTGGAGGGGAACACAGAGACAGGGGGTTGATGGGGAGGGAGATGGGGCATGGGGAGCAGCATGCGGAGAAAACGAAACAGATGTTCACGAGAGCATGTGGATGAGAGAAATGGTGGTGAAGAGGAGGAATGGTGGGTCCCAGCTGCATGCAGCAGCATGAGCTGAGCGGGGCAGCAGCAGGAGCGCGGAGGGTGGACGGCGGGGGCAGTGACGGTGGGCATCGAAGCATTGGATGGCGGCGATGGGGCCTCCCCGCCCTTGGCCGCCTTGCTCACCTGCTCTCGGGACTCGTGGGGGGCACACGCACAGTGGGGGGCACGGGCACAGTGGGGGGCACACGCACAGTGGGGGGCACGGGCACAGGGGGGGGCACACGCACAGTGGGGGGCACGGGCACAGTGGGGGGCACACGCACAGTGGGGGGCACGGGCACAGTGGGGGGGCATGGGCACAGTGGGGGGGCACGGGCACAGTGGGGGGGCACGGGCACAGTGGGGGGGCACGGGCACAAGTGGCAATCAACCTTGCGAGGTGACCTGCGAGCGAGAGGGAAGAGCCGAGTGCATGGGCATGAGGGCAGAATTGTGGAGCAGTTGGAAAAGTGCAGGTGGTGAAGGAGGTGGGAGTTTTCTAGGGGAGCTGGTTGGAGGACAGGAGAGAGAAGGAGGCACTGCAGAGCACTTGTGCGTACTGCGCCTGCTCCTCCAGGTCGCGCACTGCTCTACACCGAAGAGACCGAAGCGTGTTGCAGACACTGGAAAAGAGGGGGTTAGGGTGCGGGGAAAGGAGAAAGGGTGAGAGGGGGGAAGGGTGCGGGGAAAGGAGAAAGGGCGAGAGGGGGGAAGGGTGCGGGGAAAGAACTCTGGAAATTCAAACGGATAGCTGGTGGGATGATTGTGGGGAGGGGAGAAGGGCGGATGGGAGGGGAGGAAGGGGAACGCTACCTCGCTCACCCACCCTCACTGTGCCTCTGCTGATTACCCGCCTCTTCGCACCACTGCCAGTCACCCGCACCCCCCCCCCCCCATTGCAACTCAACCGCGCCCCTCCCCACTCCCCCATTGCCACTCACTAGCGCCCCCTTTCCCACTGCCACTCACCCGCCCTCACTGCGCCATCGCCCGCAGCGGTCACCAGCAGCGCCGCCCCCGCATCGGCTTCCCCCGCGCCCCCTGCAGCAGCTGCGCGCCAAGCCCTCCGCCTGCGGGGGAGAGCGCTCGCTGCGCTTGGCGGAGTGGCGCAGCAGTCGGAGCAGAAGGGGGAAGCGGCGGCTAGCGAGTGGGCGGAGGAGAGTAGGCCCGCGCGGGGCAAGGGTATTCTGGAAAAATATCGGAGAGAGGGGTGGCGAAGGAGAGAAAGGAGCGAGAACAGGGAGGGGAGGGCAAGAGTAGGTGGTTCGGAAATGAGGAGTGAATATTCGCTCTTGTTCTGAAACGCTGTTCATATCGCAGCAGCGTATGCGGCCTACACCGCGTGTGTAGGCGACTGTTCCAGCCTGCGATAAAGCGCGCATGGCTTGCGGGAACACTGAAACGGCGACTACCCACCTATTACGTTCGCTCATTACTGTAACGCTCGCCAAGGGGCGGGTTCCCGGGGGCAAGGCGGGGTGGACGCGGAGTGCCATGGGCCAGAGTCGCGCGGAACGCGGAACGCAGCGCGGAGGAGAAGGAACGAGCTCGGCGACAATCACTAGGGAAACCGCACTGGACGGCGTAGCTCGTTTCGTCGGCGGCTGTCAAATGCCCGGGCGGAAGAAAAGCTGTTGGCGGCGACTATAGCACGCGACGCGGCTGCTGATGATGTCTACGTGCGCTGAGAATGGCGGAGATCGTATGACTAGTTTCGATCGGAATGAAATTCAACTCGAGATTCGGGGGATGGGAGGGGCTCTCGAGGGAAAAGATAATGAAACATGTTTTTTTTAACTAGCTGTTGTAAAAAAGCACTCGCTGTATATCGAATCACTTCAGCTGCCTCGCTGGCTAAAGGGGGAATAGGCTGCTGACACGTGCACAAGATACAGTCGAGAACCTGGGAATCTGCAGAGAAAATAACCAATCAAGCAAGTGAGTCACGTCAGCAACAACCAGGCCAGAAGTCGAATGAGTTGAGAATGCATCGTAAGGAGTTTCATATTCTCTCTGTAGGTGGGATGAGTCCGCCTTTAGCGGGTTATAGGGAAAGGCGAGTCACTCACAACAGCAGCAAAGCAGATATTGCTCGTAACTGCTTGCTCTTCATTCTGCTGCTCTCTCCAGAAATCCCGAGTCGCCTCTTCTCTCGTTCATACCTCTCCCGTCTGGACCCATTTTTTTTCTTCGTGGGCCGCTTCGGAGCTCCTATGCCGCACCTCCTTTGATTCGCTCCTTCTGGAAGTCGCATTTTCTTCCTCCTTCAGGCCGTGCCGTGGCGTGCTTGTGCCCGTGCCTCGTCCCATTCACCCTCGCCAGGATGCGACTGTGCGACGAGAAGATGGGAGAGGAGGGTAATGGGAGGAGCCGTTAGGGGCGCCGCGATAGGCGCGTGATAGGCGCGCGAGATTTCGAACCACTCTATTGACAGTTTCGTTAGCAGGTTACTTATACACCGCAACTAGACGCGAAAGTGCGCCGCCACGTTTCAAATACAAGTCGAGTGGGCCCATAGTACCGCCGATTCATCCGCCGCCGGCGCCGGCAGAGAGCGTTGAGGCAAAGCACGACTTCTCATAGCCACCGTACTATGTTCCTCATACCCACTAAAAAAGGGATTGTAAATACAATTCATCTCGCCCGCTTTTTTAGGCGCCTCAAGAATCGTACCGCCTTCGCCGTCTCCTAGAATAGGCGCGCAGGCTGTACATAATCCCCTCTTCCGCGCCACTCCGCCTTCCCGTGCCCGCCTCTTCGGCTCTTCTGCTCTCCGCCTTTCCGCCTCCCCCGCCTCTGCACTTCTCCGCCACCCTCTCCGCCCTCCGCCACCCTCTCCGCCCTCCGCCCGCGCGCCATGGCGTTCCCGGAGCTGTTAGCGCGGCAGGCGTCAATCTAATCGCTCACGCTCGACGAATTCCAGGCGACGTTCGCAGGCCCGTCGCACGCCGTCGCATCCATGCCCATGGACGACTTCCTGCGATCCGTCTGGCTCGCCGAGGAGTCGCAAATGCTCACCGCCGCTCACGCCGCCGGCGGCGCGGATCCGCGCGCGCGCGACAAGGCTGCGGGGCTGCTGCGCGCACCCTCGCTGCGGCGGCAGAAGTCCGCCGCGGCACTTCCGCGCGCGCTGACTGCGCGGACCGTTGAAGACGTGTGGAAGGACATACAGGCGGAACTAGCGGGGGAGGGGGAAGCAGCGGAGGCGGGTGGGGCGTCGGCGGAGCGCGCGGAGGGGGGGAAGCGCAGCAGCAGCAAGCGCGGGGGCAGGGGCATCAGCAGCAGCAAACACGGCAGTTTTCGTTTGCGGAAATTACGCTGGAAGACTTTTTAGTGCGCGCAGGGATTTCGAAGGAAGAGCTTATAGGGGGGATAGAGGCTATAGTGGGAGAGCCGGGGGATGGGGAGGAGGCGAGTGGCGGAATTGGCAGCAGTGCGCGGAGAAAGGGGGAGGGCGGAGCCGGCGGGGGCGAGGGGGAAGGTGGAGGGGGGAAAGAAGGGGGGCAAGTCACTGGAACGGACGGGAGGATGGGGAGCGTGGGGGCGAATGGCAGCAGTGCTGACGTGGCACATGATTCAAAAGCAGCAGCAGGGTGGGAACTCCACCCGCATGGGGGGGCATCAGGGCAGGCAGGGCAAGCAAAGGTGCCATTCCTGCAGCAGCACAAGAATCAGCTTCACCCACAGCAGCAGAAGCAAGGGGGACAGGGCGGAGGCGAGGGAGGGAGAGGGAGAGGAGGTAGGGGCGGGGGCGGAGGGGCAGGAAGGGGAGGGGAGCAGGCGATGCAGCAGCAGCAGCAGGCGGTGGTTTAGATGGCAGCAGCAGCAGTGGCGGACGCGAGGCACAGCCACGTGGCGTGTGTCTTTGCCGCCACACGCCACGCTGCCGCTGCTGCCGCTCCCCCCAACGCCCTCGGGTCCCTGGGCACGCTGGGAGCGCTGGGAGGGCAAGGAGGGGGGTTGCTGGGGTCACTGGGAGTGCAGGGAGCGATGGGGGCGATGGGATCCGCCCCTGCTCGTGGGCTTGCCATGGGGATGGGCATGGGGGGCGGGATTGGGGGAGGCGTGGGCGGAGGCATGGGGGTGGGTGGGGGAATGGTGCCCACTACGTATGGTGTGGGCGCAGGGATGGGCGCAGGTATGGGCGCAGGTATGGGCGCAGGTATGGGCGCAGGTATGGGCGCAGGGGGGCTGGGGGGACTTGCTGGGGCGGGCATGGTTGCCACGGATGGGGTAGGGGGCGGGGGAGAGAGGTGGGGGGGCAGTGACGGCGGAGGGGGAGGGGGGCAGTCGGATACAGGCGGGGGGAGTGGGGATGGGGACACCCTGAGCGGGGGCGTGGGGGGGAGTGCGGGGCGGAGGGGGAGGAAGCGGAGTGGGGAGGGGGGAGGGGCGCCCGTGGAGAGGAGGCAGAAGAGGATGATGTCGGCCGCTCGGTCCCGGGCGTGGAAGCAGGTGGGGTGGGATGAAGTGTGGTGAGGTAAGGTGTGGACACTCTTGTTGTTTCGCTCCTCTGTGACACTGAGTGAGTGCTCTTGCGACTTTGAGAGGAGGCAGAAGCGGATGATCAAGAATAAGGAGTCGGCCGCTCGGTCCCGGGCAAGGAAGCAGGTCAGGTGCGGTGGGGTGAGGTGAGGTGAGGTGAGGTGGGGTGAGGTGAGGTGAGGTGAGGTGAGGTGGGGTTGGGTGAGGTGATGAAGTGTCTTTCAATTGTCTGCTGCTCCTTTGCTGTGAGGGAAGACTCTTTGAACAGGGAGTCCGCCGCTCAGTCCCGGGCGTGGAAACAGGTGAGGTGGGATGTAGTGCGGTGAGGTAAGGCGAGAATACTCTTCTTGTTTCGCTGCTCTTGTGACTTTGAGAGGAGGCAGAAGAGGATGGTCGGAAACAGGGAGTCGGCTGCTCGGTCCTGGGCGAGGAAACAGGTAGGGTACGGTGCGGTGCGGTGAGGTGAGGTGAGTTCAGGTGAGAAAGCGTTATCCAGTCCTCCTGTTTCGCTGCTCTGCCACAATGAGTGATGATTTTTGAAACTCTGAGAGAAGACAAACGAGGCTGATAAAGATCAGAGAGGCCGCTGCTCGGCCCCGGGCGAGGAAACAGGTGGGAGGTGCTCTCTCTCTCTCTTTCTCAAACCTCATGCTGTCCCCCGCTGTTCTGCCCTCCTCTTCCCCCCTTTCCTCCCCTCATAAGGTAAAAGTGCTCCCTCTCCCTCGCTTGCTGCCCTCTCCCATGTCTCTCCGCATGTTCCCCCCATTTCCTCTCCCCTCCCTCCTCTCCTTCCCTATTCCCCCCACTCCTCCAGGCGCACACAGTGGAGCTGGAGGCGGAGGCAGCGCAGTTGAAGGGGGAAAGCCCTCCCTCTCTGGAATACAGGTGGTGGTGCTCTCTCTCTTAGCCACATGCCTTGCTGCCCTACCCCCCTCCCCCCTCCTCTTTCAGGCGTACACTGTAGAGCTGGAGGCGGAGGTGGCGCAGTTGAAGGAAGAAAACGAGCAGCTGCGCGCCCAGCTGCTACTGCTGCAGTCCCAGACCCACGCGCACCCCAGCGTGGTGAGTGCGCATTGAGTGAACGAAGCACGGCACACGCACCCCTTCTCAGCTGGAGCGAGCGAGTACTCGTTGACATTGCTGTTGCCGTCACCCAGCACCGCAGCTTGTGCACATTGAGAGAACGAAGTGCGGCATGGGCGATGCGAGCACTCGTTGTCTTTACTGTTGCCGTCATCCAGCAGCACAGCTTCTGAAAATATCTCATCCTCCTCAGCACGTCAATCTGATCTGATTCTTATACTACTTCTCTTCTTATCTCTGACTCTGTGTTCTCTTGCCTCTGTCCCCTTCGGTCTTCTCTCTTATTTCGAGTCGACTAAAACAAAATGATTGCCCTCCACCGTCGATATTGCTTCCCTTTCTATCTCTGAACCTCTGTTCTTTCACCTCTGTCCTCTTCAGCCTTGTATTTCTCCTCTCAATTTCCCTAAACCTTGCAGCCAGCAGCAGTGCCTACTTCTCTATCTGCTGCAACACAAACAGCAGCACCAGCAGCGGCAGCAGGCACGCCACTCATTCTCCTACCACCACCATCAGCCGGACCGTCCAATTTGCCTGCACTACCCCTCTCAACCGCTTCACACCTGCACGTACCGTCACAGCCTCACACGTCTTTGCCAGGTGCAGCAGCAGCAGCGGCAGAAGGTGGGAAGGGTGGTGCTGGCAGCAAGGCACCCCAACGGTCCAGGTCAGGGCCATGGTGACCACCCTTGCTGCCTGGTCTCGCTGGATGCGCGACACCCCCTCTCAACCACATAACACCCCCCTTAACCGCTTCAAACCTGGACACACTATCTCAGCCTCACACTGTGAAGGGAGGTGCCGACATCAAGGCACTCCAAGCAACGGTTCGGGTCAGGGCCTGGTGACGAGGGAACCACTTGAACTGGCTGGTCTCTCTCGATGCGCCGCAAACCCTCTCAACCGCATCATACCCCCACTCAACTGCGTTACACCCCCACTCAACCGCATCACACCCCCCACTCAACCTCCTCGCACCTCCTTTCAACCGCTTCACACATACGCACACCATCTCAGCCTTACACTGTGAAGGGTGGTGCTGGCAGCGGGGCACTTCAACAGTCCAGGTCTGGGCCGTGGTGACAAGGGAGCACCCGAACTGGCTGGTCTCGCTCGATGCCCCACGTCCCCTCAACCGCTTTACACCTCCTTTCAACCGCTTCACACCTGTGCTGTGCATACCAACTCAGCCTCGCGCTGTGAAGGGTGCTACTGGCAGCAGGCCATAATAACGGCCTAATAGGGGTGACAAGAGGGCCATAGGGACACGGGGGACACGCACCACTTGGTTTTGCTTGATGGGGAACAGGCAGTGTTTTTCTGAATATACCGTATTGTCCAAGTCGGATTTTGTTTGTAGCAAGTGTGAGAACCTTGGAGTGGAATGCTGGAAGCATTCTTAGATGATCAAAATGTACCGGAGTCAAAGAGAGGTGCGTCACTGCAACTAGTTCAGGCTACGGTACCGGTACCGTACGAGTTGGCTCAGCTGACTAATAAACTCCAAGTGTGACTTTGCAGCGCGTACAGTTGTTGCTAAGAAGGAATACACATGTCCAGCTTATCCTTCAAAGCTAATGGCCATAGCTATTGCGTTACTTGCCAACCACCTGTGTTGTGTGCACATGACCTTATCTGGGCAGGTACCATATCACAGAGCATTTGGTTGACATCACTGCAATTGACCAAAAGCGGCAGGGCAGCTGCCACGACTTTTGGAGTTGTGAGCGGAGCGCGGCATGCCTATTGCATCCGTCGCATGTGGCCTTGAGTTGGCCCGAGAATGACAGCAAGCGAGAGATCATGCACGGGAAACAGATTCAGATGCCCTACCACTACCAGCAGTAGTTGACCAACAGGGTAGTTGTATCATGACAACCCAACCCTTGTCAAGCCCGGTCTCTTCAGCGTAGCGAGCCTTTTGTCAAGCTCCCAAAGCTCGAGGCCCGTGAGTGCTGAAACAGTCCCAAGCACCTGAATTGGGGGGGAAAAGGGGGGGGGGAGGGGGGGGGGGGGGGGGGGGGGGGGGGGAAGGGGCGAAGCGTTGGATGTCATATTCAGTCATGCTAAAATGAATGAGAATGACATAAAAGCATACGCTAACTGCTCATGTATATAATGTGAAACAATTGCTGTGAGCTGCAGCACATGATGCTTGATGGATGCATGGACGAAACATGGCATGATGAATTGCATGAATTACAGTTCAACGCATGTAAATCTGCATGTTTAGAATCTCATGACATGATGATACGGTAACACCATGTCAAGTGTCTCAGTGGCACTTGCATGGTCTTGCCCGACCCCGTCTCACCGCACACAAGGCTGGCAGGGCCGGCCTCCATGTACCTCCCCCACCCCACCGCACTCACCTGGCCCTTCCCCACACCGCTCGCACCTGCCCTTTCCCCCACACCGCGCGCACCTGCCCTTTCCCCCACACCACGCGCACCTGCCCTTTCCCCCACACCGCGCGCACCTGCCCTTTCCCCCACACCACGCGCACCTGCCCTTTCCCCCACACCGCGCGCACCTGCCCTTTCCCCCACACCACGCGCACCTGCCCTTTCCCCCACACCACGCGCACCTGCCCTTTCCCCCACACCACACGCACCTGCCCTTTCCCCCACACCACGCGCACCTGCCCTTTCCCCCACACCGCTCGCACCTGCCCTTTCCCCCACACCGCGCGCACCTGCCCTTTCCCCCACACCACGCGCACCTGCCCTTTCCCCCACACCACGCGCACCTGCCCTTTCCCCCACACCACACGCACCTGCCCTTTCCCCCACACCACACGCACCTGCCCTTTCCCCCACACCACAGCACCTGCCCTTTCCCCCACACCACAGCACCTGCCCTTTCCCCCACACCACAGCACCTGCCCTTTCCCCCACACCACGCGCACCTGCCCTTTCCCCCACACCACGCGCACCTGCCCTTTCCCCCACACCACGCGCACCTGCCCTTTCCCCCACACCACGCGCACCTGCCCTTTCCCCCACACCACGCGCACCTGCCCTTTCCCCCACACCACACGCACCTGCCCTTTCCCCCACACCACGCGCACCTGCCCTTTCCCCCACACCGCTCGCACCTGCCCTTTCCCCCACACCGCGCGCACCTGCCCTTTCCCCCACACCACGCGCACCTGCCCTTTCCCCCACACCGCGCGCACCTGCCCTTTCCCCCACACCACGCGCACCTGCCCTTTCCCCCACACCGCGCGCACCTGCCCTTTCCCCCACACCACGCGCACCTGCCCTTTCCCCCACACCACAGCACCTGCCCTTTCCCCCACACCACAGCACCTGCCCTTTCCCCCACACCACGCGCACCTGCCCTTTCCCCCACACCACACGCACCTGCCCTTTCCCCCACACCACGCGCACCTGCCCTTTCCCCCACACCGCTCGCACCTGCCCTTTCCCCCACACCGCGCGCACCTGCCCTTTCCCCCACACCACGCGCACCTGCCCTTTCCCCCACACCACGCGCACCTGCCCTTTCCCCCACACCGCTCGCACCTGCCCTTTCCCCCACACCGCGCGCACCTGCCCTTTCCCCCACACCACGCGCACCTGCCCTTTCCCCCACACCGCGCGCACCTGCCCTTTCCCCCACACCACAGCACCTGCCCTTTCCCCCACACCACAGCACCTGCCCTTTCCCCCACACCACAGCACCTGCCCTTTCCCCCACACCGCGCGCACCTGCCCTTTCCCCCACACCACGCGCACCTGCCCTTTCCCCCACACCACGCGCACCTGCCCTTTCCCCCACACCACGCGCACCTGCCCTTTCCCCCACACCACGCGCACCTGCCCTTTCCCCCACACCACACGCACCTGCCCTTTCCCCCACACCACGCGCACCTGCCCTTTCCCCCACACCGCTCGCACCTGCCCTTTCCCCCACACCGCGCGCACCTGCCCTTTCCCCCACACCACGCGCACCTGCCCTTTCCCCCACACCACGCGCACCTGCCCTTTCCCCCACACCACACGCACCTGCCCTTTCCCCCACACCACACGCACCTGCCCTTTCCCCCACACCACAGCACCTGCCCTTTCCCCCACACCACAGCACCTGCCCTTTCCCCCACACCACAGCACCTGCCCTTTCCCCCACACCACAGCACCTGCCCTTTCCCCCATACCACACGCACCTGCCCTTTCCCCCACACCACGCGCACCTGCCCTTTCCCCCACACCACAGCACCTGCCCTTTCCCCCATACCACACGCACCTGCCCTTTCCCCCACACCACAGCACCTGCCCTTTCCCCCACACCACAGCACCTGCCCTTTCCCCCACACCACACGCACCTGCCCTTTCCCCCACACCACAGCACCTGCCCTTTCCCCCACACCACAGCACCTGCGGAACTTCTTTGATACTGATTGGTTTCCCCGACCCCGTCTCGCCGCACACAGCACTGCTGCTCCCCGCGGCCTCCACCCCGTCACCCTCCCCCGCCACCACTGGCAGTGCTGCCCGTTGTGCTTCTATCTCCGCACAGCACCTCAGCTTGGCCCCTCTCTCTCCCCGAGGTGCGCGCGGCAGCTGCTGCCATTATGGCCAGGCCCAGAAGGGGTTGGGCAGTGGGGGAGAGGGAGGTGAAGGGCGGCGGGTAGGACGGATAGAGGGGGAGGCGGGCTTGGGGAAGTGGGCACGAGAGAGGCGGGCAGAGAGGTGTGGTGGAGAGGACGGGGGGAAGGTGACGAAGAGGTGGGGAGGGGTTCGCGGGAAGGAGAAGAGGGAGTGATGTGGGGGCGAGAAGCGGAAAAGCGGAGAGGTGTGGGAGCGAGGGCAAACATGCACCCACGTCTGACGCGGCAACGGGCAGCGCCGCGACCTTCCCCCTTCCCCACTGCACCTTCCCCTCCCCACCCACCGTACTCCGTCCACACTGCGCCCTCCGCTCCCCGACCTTCCCCCCTCCCCACTGCGCCCTCCCCTCCCCACCTCCCCTTCTCCCCACTGCGCCCTCCCGCCACCACCTCCCCCATCCCCACAGCGCCCTCTCCTCCCGCACCCCCCTCGTCCGCGCAGCTCACCTCGACCGCGCGTCGTTCGCGGCGAAGGGCAGCGCCGCGCGCTTCTCCGCGCGCTCCTCCGCGTTGTACAGTAAATTATAATCGCAACTGTCTTGCTTTCCTTGTGCTGAACATTCACCTCCCCGCGCGCCTCCGCGCGGATGAATCAGGCAGCACGCGTGCATCCCGCCCGCGCCTCGTCCGTGGCGGCGGAGAGCGCGCCTCGAAACAACGTCGCCGCCTTTTGAGGCGCCTTGAACGACGCGCGCACCTCCGCCGGCACGGACGAGGCACGAGCGGGGAGGTGCCTCGTCCGTCAGTTCATCGCCCGCGCCTCGTCCGTGACTTAGCGAGACGACGCTGAAATAGAAATGGTGGGGATCGAACTGAACAGATTGAATCCAAATCTAGTTGGTTGAGTCACGAAAAAAATACGAGTTCACAATTTTGGGGGGTGAAGCAAAATAACCGCTTCGGATTGCACAGAAAATCACCGTACCGCTCCGACTAACTCGAAAGTGAACTTTTGTGAAGTTCTGTTTTCATTGGCGAAACGGAGCAACCGAACTATACACGCTACCCCACTCACTTTTATCGAGTACTGAACCGTCGATTTTACCACGCTGCCACAAAGCTTCCTCGGAATTAGTCTGCTAACGCGGCAGCGAGCCTCAATCTTTTGATTAGCTCTCTGGATTCGCCACGATGACGACCTCTCTCGGAGTTTGTACGGTATCACGCAAGCAAGCTTGCACGGCAGATCACTCCAACACCCAACACATTTTCCCTCCTATTGCCACGCCACACCAGAGCACACTAACCTTTTGGAGACTAGTAATCACGCATCGTGACTCAGATCTACCTGCACGACGCTATTCGGTGTGTTGCACCACTGGTATCCCGATCCAGACCTACATGAATTTCACTAGGAGACTACCTTGCCATAGATTTTCACTTAGATGTACTTCCACTAGAGACCGCTTGCATCCTCAACCAGGGAACTACTGTTGAGGCTCAGCACGTGGATTTCGGTGCTGCTCCGTCTATGATCCATCGCGCCACAGGTGAGCGCCATCTTAGATAACTCATGAAGCTTCCTGCTAGATCATCCGATGCATGATGAGAGATAATTTTAGCCAGCAGCAAGCACACATTGCAGAATTATGACGAATAACCGTGATAATAGTTGCGTCGTTTGGATCTCTTCCTGCTCGCTCCTTCCTTACTGATTGGCACTTTCTTGATTTGTTTTTTTCTGCAGAACCATGACGAATCTGTTCGAGCACGTGCTAAAAGAGTTGCCAAACCCCAAAGGCGGCTCGTTTGGCTCATATTACAGCCTCCCCCAACTCGAAGATTCTCGCATCGGTACCTCGTTGATTCTTTGTTTTCAAATTCCAGTTGAATATCTTTCCATTAGCTCGTTTTAAGTAATTACCTCCTATCCTGCAGATGAACTGCCATTTCTTGTCAAGTACATGCTGGAGTCCGCCGTTCGCAACTGCGACAATGACCATGTCACGAAGGCGGACGTGGACAAGATCCTGAATTGGGCTGAAAATTCCCTGCACCAAGAGAAGATCCTCTTCAAGCCAGCTCGAGTCATCCTGCAGGTTCGTAGCCGCATTTCTCCGTAAGGTGAGGTCGCATGCGAGCCGGGAGCGGGGGCTGCTGCAGGTGAGGAGGCAAGCAAGCTAAGGGGTGCTGCAGGTGAGGAGGCAAGCAAGCTAAGGGGTGCTGCAGGTGAGGAGGCAAGCAAGCTAAGGGGTGCTGCAGGTGAGGAGGCAAGCAAGCTAAGGGGTGAGTGGGGAGGAAGAAGCGAGTGGGGAGCAGGGCTGAAGTGCTCTGAGGAGGAGGAAGCGAGGGGAGATGCGGAAGCGAGGGGGAGAGGAGGGCTGGAGGGCTTAAGGAGGAGAGCGGGGAGAGGAGGGGGCGGTGGGAGTGAGGGGTGAGTTGGCGGCGGCTAGTAGTCGTGGCCGCAGAGTTGAGAGCGGCAGTGACGATGGTACGTCGCAAGGGTGTGAGGCCGCGACATGAGACCGCGGCGGCTATGTAAGGCTGTGGTGGTGAAAGTGGTAGGAGCTGTGGCAAGAGGCGACGAAAGCAGGTCGCGTGGGCGGCGGATTGTTCCGCGTCGGCGGAATGCAGTGGCGGCGGCGGATTCGGTCACGACGAGCGCCCGCGTTCGTCGTGGCAGTGGCGCCCGTCCGCCCGTCAACGTGGCCGTTCCGACGGTCGCGCTGGCCGTCCCGACTGTGGGCGCATTCGTGGGAGAGAGGGGAGGGCCGTGACAGGCGGAATTGACCTTAGGAAGGGGGGAGGGGCGCTGGAACTTTAGCGCAAGGGGAGGGGGGCCGTGACGGCGTAGGATCGCATCAGGCGCAAAGAGCGACGTAGCGTCGCGTAAGGGAGGGGGGCGTGATGCGGCACACGGCATCGCTGGTTGCGAGCGCATGGCACTTTTCCACTCTCCTTACACCATGCTGCCCTGCTTCCCGTGCTTCCCGCTGCCCCGCTTATGCTCCCCTCTCTCCCCACCCCCCAGGCATCCACAGGAGGTGCTCTCAAGCCTAACCACATGCTGACCTCTCATGCCCGCCCCCCCTTCCATAAGTGAACCATGTCATACATGTGAATAACATATTATGTCCTTGTATTGATTGATCAGGACTTCACTCGCATTCCTGCTGGTGTGGACCTCGTTGCGACACAGGACGCGTTGAGGAAGGCCGGCTGCAATCTTCTTACCATCGACCCTCAGGTGCATTTTAAAACTGTGCACGCCTCATGCTGTTCTCCATGCATTCACTCACGTACAATTCATGTTTCTTTCTTGTTCGAATCGCGGTTATACTGCTCTGAGTCAAATGTCCTGCTGCAACAAAGTCCTTCTGCTGCTCAGAGCAGATGTCATCTGCTGACCCCTTTCGCCCCCAACCCGCTGCATGTGGATCGACCACTTGGTGCACGTGGACGATGCAAGTGTGCTCAACGCGCGGAGCCTTCTGATGCGCCTCAAAATCGGTTCTGTCTCTTCCACCCCTTTCCGTCCTCTCCTCCCCCTTCCTCCCCCTCCCCTCCTTCCCCCAGCTGCCGGTAGATTTGGTAATTGACCACTCGGTGCAGAGGACTACGCCGAACGTCCAACGTGCTGAGCCTTTCTGAAGTGACTCAGAGCCGGTTCTGTCCCTTACCCCCGTCCCTTCCTCTCCTCCCCCTCCTCTTCCCCCCCTCCTTCCCACAGGTGCCGATGGATCTGGTGATCAAACACCCGGTGGGCCTCAGCATGGAGCGCGCGATCGAGCGCAACATTGAGCGGCTCGCTCTCCTTGATTCAACCTCGACAGTCACCAGACAGATTGTTGTGGTCCCCCCTGGCGCTGGCATCGTGCACCAGGTCAGTTTTTTGCTAGTGCCTGAGGGTCTCTGCGTTGTGGCCTACTTTTGGGGCGCATTACAACTATCAACTCCCGTGCAACAGAAAAATGCCACGATATACTGACTTGTGATAACTGTTCTTGCGTTATACTGGAGGTCAAGGGGCCGCTATACCCTGACAGCGTCGTCGGCATTGACTCTTGAGGCAACTGTGTTGTTTCATTGTGATGTCCCAACTGCAGGTGAATCAGGAGTACCTGGCGCAGGTGGTGATGGAGGTCGACGGGCTGCTCTACCCTGACAGCGTCGTCAGCACCGACTCCCACTCCACCTTGACCCATGGTCTCGGCATCCTCGGCTGGGGCGAGAGCTGGTCTAGAGCCAAAGGTGCCATGCGCGGGGAGCCCATACGCATGGACCTCCCCCAAGTCGTGGGCGTCAACCTCACGGGAAGGCTCCGAGCGGGAGCCACGGCCACGGATGTGGCTATGACGTGCATGAAACCCAGCATGCTGAATTCGTTCGTGGAGTTTTATGGCGAGGGGATGCGGGAGCTGTCAGTGGCGGACCGGGCGACAGTGGCGAACCTGCTGTCGGAGTTTGGGGCGACCATGGGGTTCTTCCCGGTGGACTCGGTGACGCTGCAGTACCTGAGGGACACAGGGCGCGATGAGGCGAAGGTGGAGCAGGTTAAGGCTTACATGTGCGCCAACCACCTCTTCATGGATCACGCCACGGTGAGTTGATGTTACCTGGTGTGCTACCACCTATTCATAGATCATGCCATTGGCTTGCGCATGGTAACGAATGTGGTGTGTTTTGACTTGACTAAATGCACACGGGTGCATGTGCCACGTGCAAGTGCTTCTCGTTTCCTGCGCTGTACCTTGCTATTGTAGGGCCCTGCATCTGAATCTCATCCGTATGATCCCTTCTATCCTTGCCTTGTCGTCCGTTTCACCCCCAGGCTGGAGAGGCGGAGGCCAAGCCCAAGTATTCCAACTACCTCCAGCTGGACCTTGCGACTGTGGAGCCCTGCGTCTGCGGGCCACGCATCTCTGGGCCCGACGCCTGCAGACCCTACTGGTAAGCCATGGTTCTCCGGTCGCAGATGGGCAATAATATTCCCCATGCCGTTGTTACTCTACATCTCTGTTCCTCCTACAGCTGCTTTCCTTCTCAAGTTTTCCCCTTCCCCACAGCCCCCAAATTCCCTTTCCTCCGTCCTTCTCTCATCCTCTTCTCAATGGTCTTGTTCGGTTGCCTGCCTTGCTTACTTCTTTGCAGGCCGCACAGATTTGTCAACCTCAAGACCATGAAGTCGGGCTGGGATGAATGCCTCAGCAACACCGTCCGTTCAAAGGCAAGTCTTTTGTGTGATAATAGCATGTTTTGAAGGCTCCCTGCCTCGTACACTCTGACTGGTGTGCTTGCATAGCCTCGACAACAAGGCCGAGCAGGGTAAGAGTGTGAAGGTGATATTAAAGGAAGGATTGGAATCCGAACTGAAGCATGGTTCCGTTGTCATTGCTGCCATCGCCTCCGCACCAACCAATCCAACCCCTTCTCTCATGCCTCAACCTCTCTGCCAGTGGCTCACTGTATTGTTTTGTCTCTACCACCCGATCCCCTCTCTCGGTCTCCCTTCCACAGGGCTTCGGCATCCTCCCGGACCAGCAAGGAAAGAGTGTAACGGTGACTCTTGAGGAAGGGGTGCAAATCCAGCTGAAGCACGGGTTCGTGGTCATCGCCGCCATCACCTCCTGCACCAGCGCGCTCAACCCGGCGGAAATGTTGACAGCAGCCCTGGTGGCGAAGAAGGCGAGTGAGAGGGGGCTACAGGTGAAGCCCTACGTGAAGACGAGCCTCGCCCCTGCCTCCAACGTGGTGACCAAGTACCTTGAGGCCAGGTGAGAGGAGTTTGGGGTTCAGGGCGGCTCATACGGTAGGGTTTTCTCAGGTGCACTGCAGTTGAAGGATTTGAGTGAACGATTTAGGAAGGGGTTTCGTGAGGGATGCAGGGGAACGTGAGACTCCTCAAGGTGGGGGTGGGGAAGAGGTGGTGGTGCTAGTGCAGTCCGTCAGT
Organism: Closterium sp. Yama58-4; assembly: GCA_947470075.1. Taxonomy (NCBI): domain Eukaryota; kingdom Viridiplantae; phylum Streptophyta; class Zygnematophyceae; order Desmidiales; family Closteriaceae; genus Closterium; species Closterium sp. Yama58-4. Next base: position 91,220 of record CANIUD010000459.1, read on the forward strand.
GATGCTGGCAGACAGCAGCCGTCGTGGCGGTGAAGGTGAGTGGGAGGGGGCTCTAGGGGAAGCCGTATGTGAAGACGAGCCTGCCCCCTCCCTGGGTGCAACGTCGCCACCAAGTACCTTGGGGCCAGGTGAGGGAGGGCTGGGCATGGATAGTTCAGTTTCTTGTACTACCTCCCTTACTTTGCAATTGTTTTGCATGGTGTCCTCCTGGCTCTCTAGGGCATAGGTTTCAGTCTCTTTCCTTCCTCCTCTCCATCTTTATATGCCCCTCTTTTCCCACCATGTGTGCAGTGGTCTCCTGCCAGCTCTGGAGGGTCAGGGCTTCCACGTGGTGGGGCATGACTGCACCACGTGCATTGGAAGCTCAGCTAAGATTTCAGAGTCTGTTATGGAGGCCGTTTCTGACAACGGTACGTTGCAGTAGCATACCCTGTAACAGTAGCAAATTTGGTTCTTTGTCTTGACACAGCCAATAGTCTCGTATCTCCTTCATTTCACCCGAGCCAAATACCATGCATCCCCATTCCCCATCTCCCTTACCCCGCTCCCCTCTCCCTCGCCCCCACTTCCTCAACAGGTCTGGTGGCAGCAACAGTGCGGTCTTGTAGCCGTACCTCTGAGGGGCACGTGCATCCTCTCTTTCGAGCTAACTACCTTGCGTCGCCGCCCCTCGTCGTGGCATATGCGCTCGCTGGCACGGTGGGTGTTCAGTTTGTTGGCCTGCACTTGTTTGATTTATCTAGTTGTGATCTTAATGTCAGATTAAAACATCATTTCTCTTGTATCGCCCGCTTTTGTTGTCACGCACTCACACCGTCATCCAATAATTTATCAGGTGGACATTAACTTTGAAGAAGAGAGCATCGGATCGGACAAGGATGGCAATGAGGTGTTCCTGAGAGACATCTGGCCCAGCAACGAGGAGGTGGCAGAGGTGCGTGCTAACCAAAATGGTTTATGGATGTACTGAAACGTACCTGCTATGCACGCACCTGCCACGTACGCACGAACTGCCATGCACGCACCTGCCATGTATGCACGAACTGCCATGCACGCACCTGCCACGTACGCACGAACTGCCATGCACGCACGTGCCACGTACACACGAACTGCCATGCACCTGCCATGTATGCACCAACTGCCATGCACGCACCTGCCACGTGCGCATGTCCTGCCATGCACGCACCTGCCACGTGCGCATGTCCTGCCATGCACGCACCTGCCACAAACGCAGGCAGTGAAGGAGGGGGCAAACAACGACCTCTGGAGACACTCACCACCCCTGTTTTCCTCATCTTCACCATCCCTGAACGCTTATACCTGTCAGGTGTTGGAGAGGGCGGTGCTGCCGCAGCTCTTCCAGTCGGTGTACGAGGCAGTGAAGGAGGGCGCCACCGACGCCCTCTGGAACAGCCTTCCAGCAGATGACGAGATTGGTTGGAGGGACGGGACGGACGCGTCCAGCCTGCACCTGCTCAGTCAGGGCGACTCTGTCGCCACTGATCAGACCTCACCTGCTGGTCAGTAACAGATGGCTGACACTTTTGTTTGTTTTTTTGAGTTCTTCCCAACCCAGCAATGGTAAGGCATAGACGTTTGAACTCTGGGGGAGCTGCTTTCCTTCCCCCCTGCTTTCCTTCTTTCCTTCTTGAACTCAGCAGTAGTGCCAACCGCAGCAGCACTTGCAGTGCCAACCGCAGCAGCTTGCTGTAGTGAACCTCTCCCTTCCTGTTTCTCTCGCTCACGCTACCCCAAACCCTAAGGCTACTATTCTAACATGGTAATCAGAGCAGGCCGTTCCTAGGCCTAGTTTTATGCTCGTTATGGCGGCGCCTCGAGTCGCTGCTGATCGACACGGTGGCGAGCTGCGCAATGGCGAGATCCGTCGCTCCGTGCCCATTTCGTCTTCCCGTTCGCTCCCATTACGCCTTGCTCGTCGCGCTCGTAGTGCCCTGCTCGTTGCGCCCTGCCCGACGTGCCGTCGCTCGCCCCGCCCCGCGCACGACCCCGTCACCCGCGGCCCCGTCGCCTCGCCGCTGGCCACGCACGCTCAGGCGCCAGCGCGAACGTCAGCGCCAGCAGTGCCAACACAGGTGGTGAATGCGCAGTTGCTCTCAGCCTCCCTGCCATTTTTTCACAGCTCACTGTGCCCTCAGCCCCCTTTGTCGTTTTCCCACGGCTCACTTTCCCTCAGCCCCATCTGTCACTTTGGCACCGTGCACCGTGCGTACAGCCCCCCCTGCCCTTTGGCACGGCGAGCCGAGGCCACACTCCCCCCCCCCGCATACCCCCTTCCCCCCGCACCCCCTCCCCTCCCCTCCCTTTGACACGGTGCTCCATGCCCCCTCCCCTTTTGCATTTATGTTTTCAACCCTTTCTCTAGCTATGGACCGTTGATGGCTTCTAAGAAAATACCTATTTCATAGTTTCAGCCGTTTTTTTAAATCCCTCCGTGTCTACTCTATTTACAGCGATCGACTGGGAGAATGTTCGTTTATGGATTGTCGACCATTGGGATCAGATACTGGAAAGTCGGTCGAACATCGAGAGCCTGAAGGCCCTTCTAATGGCTCTTACACGTATGTCTTAGGGGGAGGGGAGTGGTGAACGGGGTGGCATGGGGAGAGGGGTGGCATGGGAAGGGGAGGGAGGGTAGGGGGGGGTGGCTTGGGGTAGTGTTTGGCATGGGGAAGGAAGTGGCAAGGGGTTGGGAGTGGGGCATGTGGAAGGGGGTAGGGGGTGTTGAGTGGGGTGGTATGGGAAGAGGAGTGGCACAGAGTCACGAGTTCTTTCTCCTCTCTTTCTACTATGTTCCTCCCTCCCTCATCTTGCAGACTACCGAAGAAGGGACGGTGAGGAGCACTTGAATGCTCTACTTCAAGCCTGCCCCATCCCGCCAAAGATATACGAGGAATTTGCTGCGGATGACTTTGAGGAACTCTCGATCAATTTTGAGGAGGTATGTGTGGCATGGGAGGGGTGTGTGTTGCACGGGAGGGGGGTGTGTGGCACAGGCAGGTACCAGCAGGAGCTGGAGGGGGCTGCAACAAACATGAGTGCCGGCCAGACCCACTTAGACTGAATGTGATCACACTGAATGCACACTGAATGCACACTGAATGCACACTGAATGCGAGCACGAAGTTTGGGGTGAATGTGACTAGCGTGAAGGTGTGGTGTATGGGTGTGTTCTCCATGGGCGTGTGAGTGGAGGGGAGGGAGGCACCAGTTCGAGAGCGAAGGAGGGGGGCACCTTTTCGAGAGTGCGGGAGGGGTGGACCATTATGTTGCACGTGCATGAAGGTGGAGGAGGGGATGAGAGGGGCAGGGGGGGATGAAGTATGATGTTTGGTGTAGCGGAGTTGCTTAGAGATACACCATTGCTACTGGCATGTGTGTGTGTGTTTGTTGATGAAAAGAACACATCATCATTTTTAACCCCCTATCTGCCCCTCTCTCCCATGCTCCCTCTCACCTGCTCCGCTTTCACCTGTCCTCATTGTTTCACAAACCAGATCCAGGCGGCCTTTGACAACTTGCAACAGCAGGTGGAGGCAGAGCGAGGTGCGGATGCGGAGGAGCGGGGCGCTGAGAACGAGGGGCTGCGTAGAGAACACGTTGTGAGTAGAGTCGTTAGCAGGTTCTATCCTCACTGTGAGGAGGGGGGATGACTGTTTGAGGTTTGATGCACGACTGGAGATGCAACGGGTGAGCATTAGGGACGCCAGTTGTGGGTCAGTTTGAGAAAGCAGTGCAAGGGGTTCGCCATGGCCTGCAGCTGCTCGCTATGGTAAGTAGCAGCACCTCCGCTTGTGCCGATGTAGCTTCCTAGACTAAAGCCTGGCATTTGATGCTGCTGAATGCTGTCTGGAGGACAAGGCAGCCCGGGCTGGCATCTGTAAAAGCGTGGGCAGCGCGAATGATCGTTCCCCCCCCACCAGCTATACTGATATGCAGGTGAGCGCCGCTTTTGCTGACGTCCTCATGATGCTTTCACCTATTGCTACCGGTCTTGCCCCCCCATGGGGCTTCGCTAGTGCTATGAGGCGGGAAGATGATGTCAGCGGTTGTGCCACGGACTGCGACAGGTCGCTACGCAGCACCATGTTTGTCAGTGCGTGCAGGTGAGTGCACACTGGTGTGTTCGTCAGTGTGTGTCGCGGAGGTGTTCGAAAGTTGTTCCAGATGGCCTGCCCCCGCTACGAACAGTGGTGCCTTGTTGAGGTATGGCCGTGTCATCTGCACCCTCGTCTCCGCTAGCGGCCCATTAGTAGAGTCGTCAAGGGAGGTGAGTAGCAACAGCTGCTGCGCTTGTGTGACCTTTGCCAGGAATCCAAAACGTCCCTCCACTGCGGGGTTGGCAAGATCCAGGCCCCCACGCGAGATAGGGAGCGAGCCTGGACCCAGGTACGTGTGGTCTCTGCCCCCAAGCGAGTTAGGGAGCGAGCCTGGACCCAGGTACGTGTGGTCTCTGCCCCCAAGCGAGTTAGGGAGCGAGCCTGGACCCAGGTACGTGTGGTCTCTGCCCCCAAGCGAGTTAGGGAGCGAGCCTGGACCCAGGTACGTGTGGTCTCTGCCCCCAAGCGAGTTAGGGAGCGAGCCTGGACCCAGGTACGTGTGGTCTCTGCCCCCAAGCGAGTTAGGGAGCGAGCCTGGACCCAGGTACGTGTGGTCTCTGCCCCCAAGCGAGTTAGGGAGCGAGCCTGGACCCAGGTACGTGTGGTCTCTGCCCCCAAGCGAGTTAGGGAGCGAGCCTGGACCCAGGTACGTGTGGTCTCTGCCCCCAAGCGAGTTAGGGAGCGAGCCTGGACCCAGGTACGTGTGGTCTCTGCCCCCAAGCGAGTTAGGGAGCGAGCCTGGACCCAGGTACGTGTGGTCTCTGCCCCCAAGCGAGTTAGGGAGCGAGCCTGGACCCAGGTACGTGTGGTCTCTGCCCCCAAGCGAGTTAGGGAGCGAGCCTGGACCCAGGTACGTGTGGTCTCTGCCCCCAAGCGAGTTAGGGAGCGAGCCTGGACCCAGGTACGTGCGGTCTCTGCCCCCAAGCGAGTTAGGGAGCGAGCCTGGACCCAGGTACGTGTGGTCTCTGCCCCCAAGCGAGTTAGGGAGCGAGCCTGGACCCAGGTACGTGCGGTCTCTGCCCCTAAGCGAGATAGGGAGCGAGCCTGGACCCAGGTACGTGTGGTCTCTGCCCCCAAGCGAGTTAGGGAGCGAGCCTGGACCCAGGTACGTGTGGTCTCTGCCCCCAAGCGAGTTAGGGAGCGAGCCTGGACCCAGGTACGTGTGGTCTCTGCCCCCAAGCGAGAAAGGGAGCGAGCCTGGACCCAGGTACGTGTGGTCTCTGCCCCCAAGCGAGTTAGGGAGCGAGCCTGGACCCAGGTACGTGTGGTCTCTGCCCCCAAGCGAGTTAGGGAGCGAGCCTGGACCCAGGTACGTGTGGTCTCTGCCCCCAAGCGAGTTAGGGAGCGAGCCTGGACCCAGGTACGTGTGGTCTCTGCCCCCAAGCGAGTTAGGGAGCGAGCCTGGACCCAGGTACGTGTGGTCTCTGCCTCCAAGCGAGTTAGGGAGCGAGCCTGGACCCAGGTACGTGTGGTCTCTGCCCCCAAGCGAGTTAGGGAGCGAGCCTGGACCCAGGTACGTGTGGTCTCTGCCCCCAAGCGAGTTAGGGAGCGAGCCTGGACCCAGGTACGTGTGGTCTCTGCCCCCAAGCGAGATAGGGAGCGAGCCTGGACCCAGGTACGTGTGGTCTCTGCCCCCAAGCGAGTTAGGGAGCGAGCCTGGACCCAGGTACGTGTGGTCTCTGCCCCCAAGCGAGTTAGGGAGCGAGCCTGGACCCAGGTACGTGCGGTCTCTGCCCCCAAGCGAGTTAGGGAGCGAGCCTGGACCCAGGTACGTGTGGTCTCTGCCCCCAAGCGAGTTAGGGAGCGAGCCTGGACCCAGGTACGTGCGGTCTCTGCCCCTAAGCGAGATAGGGAGCGAGCCTGGACCCAGGTACGTGTGGTCTCTGCCCCCAAGCGAGTTAGGGAGCGAGCCTGGACCCAGGTACGTGTGGTCTCTGCCCCCAAGCGAGTTAGGGAGCGAGCCTGGACCCAGGTACGTGTGGTCTCTGCCCCCAAGCGAGAAAGGGAGCGAGCCTGGACCCAGGTACGTGTGGTCTCTGCCCCCAAGCGAGTTAGGGAGCGAGCCTGGACCCAGGTACGTGTGGTCTCTGCCCCCAAGCGAGTTAGGGAGCGAGCCTGGACCCAGGTACGTGTGGTCTCTGCCCCCAAGCGAGTTAGGGAGCGAGCCTGGACCCAGGTACGTGTGGTCTCTGCCCCCAAGCGAGTTAGGGAGCGAGCCTGGACCCAGGTACGTGTGGTCTCTGCCTCCAAGCGAGTTAGGGAGCGAGCCTGGACCCAGGTACGTGTGGTCTCTGCCCCCAAGCGAGTTAGGGAGCGAGCCTGGACCCAGGTACGTGTGGTCTCTGCCCCCAAGCGAGTTAGGGAGCGAGCCTGGACCCAGGTACGTGTGGTCTCTGCCCCCAAGCGAGATAGGGAGCGAGCCTGGACCCAGGTACGTGTGGTCTCTGCCCCCAAGCGAGTTAGGGAGCGAGCCTGGACCCAGGTACGTGTGGTCTCTGCCCCCAAGCGAGTTAGGGAGCGAGCCTGGACCCAGGTACGTGTGGTCTCTGCCCCCAAGCGAGTTAGGGAGCGAGCCTGGACCCAGGTACGTGTGGTCTCTGCCCCCAAGCGAGTTAGGGAGCGAGCCTGGACCCAGGTACGTGTGGTCTCTGCCCCCAAGCGAGTTAGGGAGCGAGCCTGGACCCAGGTACGTGTGGTCTCTGCCCCCAAGCGAGTTAGGGAGCGAGCCTGGACCCAGGTACGTGTGGTCTCTGCCCCCAAGCGAGTTAGGGAGCGAGCCTGGACCCAGGTACGTGTGGTCTCTGCCCCCAAGCGAGTTAGGGAGCGAGCCTGGACCCAGGTACGTGTGGTCTCTGCCCCCAAGCGAGTTAGGGAGCGAGCCTGGACCCAGGTACGTGTGGTCTCTGCCCCCAAGCGAGTTAGGGAGCGAGCCTGGACCCAGGTACGTGTGGTCTCTGCCCCCAAGCGAGATAGGGAGCGAGCCTGGACCCAGGTACGTGTGGTCTCTGCCTCTCCTCGTGGGTGGCGTATGTCGCACGCCGTCAGCAATGTTCCGAACAGCCTCTGGCCCCGACCAGACCACTCCCCGATTGACAATGGAGTCAGCGGTGTCGTTCAGGCGAGGTAGGAGACATGCCGCAAAATGCACCGGGTAAGTAGCAGAGAAGCTAGCTGCGTCTCCATCCGTGAGATCAGTCACAGTGCCTTTGCTTCTAGGCTGCTTCGCAGGAACTCAGCTGTTGCGTCGTTGCCGCCGATGAAGCTGCCAAGTACTTTCAAACTGCCATCTGTGAAGGGGACACCCTTAGGTAAGGTCACCGCCCGTTGGCCTGCTTGCGACCAGGCCGCGCACTTCGTTTGGTTGTGGCGCAGCGCAATCACTTCGAAGCTACCTGTGAAGTGGTCAAACGCCCCAAGGAGGGTAACATCATCCGTGTATGCCAAGCACACCACGGACGGGAAAGAAAACGCTGTTCATGTCTGCGCGGGGTGGATGGCAGCAACGAATAGCAGTGGACCCAAGGGACCCCCCTGCTGTACCCCAGTTTCACTTGGAAGAGGTGGGTGGGAGAACCCCGCGTCCAGGCAGAGGGCGGGGGGCTGGCCGTAAGACAGCTTCAGTAGCGGCAGCAGTGATTCCAGTGGTGATCCGCGTAGAGAGTCGACTATGGCCGCCCTGCTGACGCTGTTGAGGCATTTGCTAGGTCGCCTTGCAGGACGAGAGCACCTGGGTTCACCGTGAGGTACGTGCGGGAGGGGTGTGTGGATGATTGCCCTTGGCCCCCCTGGAACCGATACTCCAAATTGTCGTGGCAGGAAGGGGTCTCGAGCTGCGACTGCAGTAAAGGTAAGAGCAGTCTTGGCTGTTCAAGATATGATGCTCTCGCCAATGGTGATTGGACGTCTTTCTCCCTTGGGTTTAGTAAGAGCGATCAGGCGGGAAGCTGTGAGTAGGTTGGTTACTGCTGGTGGTAAGTTTCCTGTCGCTATTGTGTTTACCAGAGCGTGCAGATGTTTCCCCACTGCAGCGTTGACCAGGGCCGCATCGCAAAAGTGCTTGAATGTAGTTCCTGAAGGACCCGCTCCTACTCCATTTTCGCAGCACCCCAGCACCTTGACAATGACTGGGAACGCCGCTGACAGGTGGGCGGTTCAGGGAATGTTCGGTCCGGTAAGGTGGGGGAGGGGGGGGGCAGGTGGGTGTTTGGCGCGCAGAGCCTCCAGTACAGACAGGGACGGTGTGCAGACTGGTGTGGCTTTAAGGGCCATGGCAGCCCGTCGTAGGCTGCCACGTCGTGCCAGGCTCCCAGCTCTGGCAAGCACGCCTGTGCCGTCGGGTTGATGCCTTTGCGGTTGTGGGTTGGCCAAAGAATCCATTCTCTCCCTCAAGCGGTCTGTGTATTAGATCCGAGCAAGTACAGACATGCACAAGGATCCATTCATTCTCTCTCTCTCTCTCTCTCTCTCTCTCTCTCTCTCTCTCTCTCTCTCTCTCTCTCTCTCTCTCTCTCTCTCATCTCTCCAGGTGTTCGAGAATGAGAGCCACACAGTCAGCCACTCCTCCTTCCACCTGGTATCTCCGGCTGCCGCCACGTCATCACTAGGTGCCACGTCAGCACCACCCACGCCCGCGCCAGCAGCTGACGTGGAGACGCAGCGGCTGCTCGAGCTGGCTGGGGCGTTGAGCAAGGGGGGGATGAAATCAGTTGAAGGTGAGATGGCGAGTGTCAGTTGTGAGGTCATTTGCGTCGCCTCAAAGTGCAGTGCATGGCTGTGGGGGCTGCTGTTGTAGCTGCTACAGTTGCTACAAAATCGATTATGCTTCAACAGGGCAACTCGTGAAGTGCCTGAAAATGTACCCTTTCTCCTCCCCTTTTCCCAGCAGTTCGGCAGTATGTGAATCATTTGAGGTGACAGAAAAGAGGGGGTAGGTAAGGTGGTGAGGTGAGGGTGCCGCATGGCAAGCGACGGCTGAATGGTCACAAAGTTCTGACGTGCCTTTTGAGGTGCCTAGAACTTCCCAGGCACGTAATGACCTCACTGCTTTTCGTTCCTCCCCGTTCTCCCTCCCAACACTTCGCCTGTACGTGGACCTGTTCCGACGGTAACGCAAGGGGGAGGCGGTGAGGGTGCTGCAAGGCTGAGAAGGCTGACTTCTGTTTCATCACTTTCCTCTCTGCTCTGCCCTCTCCTTCCCCTTGGCCTGTATGTGGCTGTACAGGCGGAGGTGGAGCTGGAAGCGGAGGTACCCCCACACCTTCCACCAGGCATGGGGAGGAGCACGTCACTCCTGCCAGCAGCAGCACCGGCAACGCGGTCGGCAGCTCCAGCAACGCCGACAGCTCCAACCGCCAGTCCAATGCAACCACCAGCTCAACGCCAGACCCACACCCACTCCCACATGGTAAGTGCGCCTTTCCCTCAGCGGCCCTGTCATTTTCTCATACCTCAGCGCCACTGCTGCTGCTGCTTCAGCTTTGTCACGTCACTCCCACAAGGTGAGTGAGCGTGCCACTGCTGCCGCTCATTTGAAGCGTTGAGACCCCCCTTCCCAAACCAAGTGTGCACGGAGGATCTGCACGCGGAGATGTTTTCCCACCCTTCACCCCCGTTCTGTCCGCCCCTTCCCTCCCACCTCTCAGGAAGTCCGCAGTGCCAGTCTCATGCTGCAGAGTGTGAAAGCGGAGGTGCTTTCTCTCCCCTCATGCTGTTCCCCACTGTGCTGTCATCCTTCTCACGCCACTCACCCCCATGTCCTCCTTCCCATACCCCTCACCTCCCTCAGACATACATGAAGAGGGACGAGGTGTATGATCCTCCCTCATCCCATGTCATCATGGAGATGGATCATGAAGGCGAGGGTGCTGTCCTCCTTTTCCATGCCATTAACCTTGTGTACGTCCCTCCATGCCCCTCTCTCCTCCCACCAGGCGTACACGGAGGAGAGGGAGGCGGGAGCGGGGGACACTCAGCTTCACATACAGCTACTGCTGCTGCTGTAGCCCATGAGGGGCATGACGAGGGGGATGGCACCTTCGTCAACAGCAGCACGAGTGAGGAGGGCATATTTGTCAATAGCAGCGTCAGCGCCCGCAGCAGAAGTAGCACCAGCAGCACGAACAACTCACATGGTGAGTGCACCAGCCATTTTATCACGGCTCACTGTGCCCGCACTGCATCTGTCATTTTGTGATTGCTCACAGTACCCTCAGTTCCTCCCAGTCATTCTGTCATTGCTCACAGTACCCTCAGTTCCTCCCAGTCATTCTGTCATTGCTCACAGTACCCTCAGTTCCTCCCAGTCATTCTGTCATTGCTCACAGTACCCTCAATTCCTCCCAGTCATTCTGTCATTGCTCACAGTACCCTCAGTTCCTCCCAGTCATTCTGTCATTGCTCACAGTACCCTCAGTTCCTCCCAGTTATTTTGTCATTGCTCACAGTACCCTCAACCCTCACTGTCATTTTGGCACAGTGCACTGTGCCTGCAGCTCCTCTTGCTCTTTGGCACGGCGAGCCATGACCGCAGCCTCATCCCCCCCTCCCCTTGGCCTTCCCTTTGGCGCAACACTCCATGCTCCCCTCTTCATTTACATTTCGCCCCTTTCTCCAATTATGGACTGTTCATGTAGCTTCTATGAACGATATTTTTTCACGATTTCACCTGTATCTTTTAATTACTCTGTGTCTGCCCTCTTCCCAGCGTCCGATTCGGAAGATTTTTTGACATTGCTAGACCAGCAGAAGAAGCAAATAGAGGCAAATATGGCGGACAACGAGACACTACACAAGCTGATAGATGCTGACCGAGGTATGTGATAGACGGATGGGAGTGTGGGAGTGGCATGTGGAAGGGGGTTGCGTGGAGTGGGGTGGCATGAGGAGGGGAGTGGCATGGGGAGTGAGATATGGAACAAGCACTGTCTCATCTCTATCCACTATTTTTCCTCCGCACCTGTCAGTTTGGAAGGAAGAGGAAGGACTGTCAGATTGGTTGAAAGAGGGAGGCGACAAGGCCAAGAAGTTGCAAAGGCTGCTAATAGCCGACTACAACGAGAGAGTTGGACTCTCCAATCGGGCGGTGTTTGCTGAAGGAGCATTTCTAGGAGTCTGCGATAAACATTATGAGGTGTGCCACAATGTTTGTACTCGCGTCGTCACGTTGATTGATTGGTGTGGCGTGTTTGCTTTTAGAGACATTGCGCTGATAGCATGCGTGAGTGTGCTTGCTGACGTGAAGTACTTATTCACTTCTTTTGCCTCATTTTCTCCTGAAATTATGAAGTCGCAGTGCGGACGCCATCAGACGGGTGGTTGGCTTGGAGTCAATGCTCCTTGGCCCTGAACTGCTTCCTTCTCACTTGCCCATCCCTCACCTACCCCCTTTTCACCTACCCCCTTCTCACTTACCCTCCTCTTACTTGCCCCACACTCACCTGCTTGGTTGTTTCATTTACCAGGTTCAAGCGAGGGTTGATGAGTTGCAATGTCAGTTGGAGGAGCAGCGAGAAACGGCTGAGAAGAATGAGAGAGTGATAAGTGGCACAAACCTCTTTACTTCTTCATCTGCTCCCTTCTCAACAGCTTCCCACTCACTCACCCCCCTCCCACCTACCCTCTAACATTATCCCCTCTCGCCACCTCTCTAACATACCTGATTTTTCACCTACCTGCCTTCATCTTTCCCTTCCTGCAGTTGTCTAAGCTGGCGGAGTCGCGGGGGTTGTTGGCAGAGGAGCGCAAGAACACGGTCGAGCGGTTGAGCAAGGAGGTGGAGCAGTTAAATGCACAGCTGCAGAGTTCGAGCGACAAGTGGAGGCAGAAGAAGGAAAAAATGAAGAGGACATTGGAGGAGCAGAGAGAGGTGGTGGAAGATGTGAGTGTGCGCCTTGAGGCAGGTGCTCTTGCTCTGCTCGCGTCTCACTCAATTCCTCCTGGTAGGTTGTGGGGTCGGCATTGAAGAGCTTGCACGCCGCCGCGTGAGCCAGGAGCTTCAAGAACTTGAGAACTTCCGCGCAGGGGCACTCGTAAGTCTCAACGGCGAGGGGGACGATCTCCACGTAGGCTGCAGGGGAGCTGTAAGTCTCTCTCGAACGGTCGGTCGTATTGATATCACCAAGGTACACACATGGCAAGGCCATAAACCACACACAACAAAGCTACAGCAGCAATATACTAGCCTAACACAACTACAGCCGCCCGGTCTTCTAGCAGTTGGTACAGCTGGCCCTCGCTCAGTGGAGTGAACGGGCCCTGCAGCCCTAGCACATCCGCGATAAGAGCCTCATGGGTCTTATCCCTGAGGGCGTTGGCTTGGGCTCTCTGCAGGGTCACGCTCCATCGCTGCCGGTAAGTAGCTTAGCGACCTCCCTCGACTTTGGGGCAGCGTTGAACCGCCGCTTGCCCACTAGCTCCGCGCAACTGCGGCTGCTGATTGGATCGGTGACCGTAACGTCACATAGGTGTACCGCACCTGAGGTACGGTCCCGGATCGCAAGATCCGCCTTTTGCTTATCCACGGGGCAGAAAGCCGTTGTCTCCTTTGCACCGCAAAGCCCGCGTCCTGAGCCATGCGTATACATTCGTCTCTGATTCCGTTGTGTGTATCAGTCCGTCCGTGTCCCGTGTCCAGGATGGCAGTCCTGCCACGGCAGTCGCAGCGGTCAGGTACGGGGAGAGGCAGTCCTAGCCGGAATTAGAGTGTGATGGCAAACAGCTTGGGGCTGAGGCGGAAGGCAGGCATGTACGGGATGGCGAGCAGCCAGTCCCCCGCACCATATCCAGTTAAAGAAAGAAGCCGCTGCGTGTGGCCTGACAGCGGGTTCAGCTCCATCTGCCTTGAGGCCACTAGCTGAGCGGCGAAGCGGCTGCCCTGGATGATGAGGGCAAGGCAGTGCTGTAGTCTGTTGTCTGGGGCGGTCCGTTCTGCAGCCAGCAGCCCCCTGGCCTCCTCGCCCACTGAGGCCTCGCATTCAAGGAGCCATCTCTGCAGCAGGTGATGGCCGTGCCAAGGTGCCAGTCAGGTAGTAGCCCGCGGGGCCTGGTAGGGAGCCGAGGAGGTACATTGCTTGCACAAAACTGGCGATGAAACTATATCTGCCTTCGACCGAGAGGTCCGTCAGGCCCGGGCCCCAAGGGATGGCGGTAGCGATGCTTGTTCCCATACACGCTGCTCCTCTGCCTTTCCTCTCCGGTGGTGCACGTTGCAGGCGTCTAGAAGCGTGAGGAGCTGTGAGTGTGACGCCACAAATCCAAACAGCACCTGTAAGTATCGACGGCATTCACCGGGACTCCTCGACCTGATCTGGGAATCTGCTCCCTTGTACGCTCAGTGTAAGTGCATGTTGCAGCTCTTCCCTGACGGCTCCAGCCTCTCCTTCTGTAGTAGCCCCCGTGCGTCTGCACTGCAGGTAGGGCTTGTTCACACTCTTGGGGCCAGGCGTGGAGCGGGTTAGGTTAGCCTGCGGCCCTGGCATCTGATGCTGCATGGCAGCGGCGTGGACGTGAGTAAGCAAGCGCGCCGCCTGTGTGAAATTGCCAGGATGCTGTATACCCCTTCCACCAAAGGGTCCGAGAGTCCCACCCCTCAAGGGAGGGCGGGACTGGAGCTTGCTTCCATGTGCACGTCTGTTCAGCATCGCTGTGGAGGAGGAGGATGCCACGCGGTGAGTAGAGCCGGCAGCAGCTCCCGTCCCCGCTGTGATCACTCCTCCCGTGGTAAGAGATGGAGGGGGGTTGTCCGTGTAAGATGCTCGACGCAAGAAGAAGCGGGCGAGCAGTAACAGTAAGGACGCCAGCTGTCGGTCAGTCTGGGAGAGCAGTGCAAAGGCTGTTAAGGAAGGCAGCGCCTCTCCTTGTGCCGATGTAGCTGCCCAGCATCCGCACTCCCTCCTCGCGAAAGGGGACCCTATCAGGTAAGGTTTCTGTGGGTGGGCGTGTGCAGCTCCAGCCCCAGTGTCACCACCCTGTCAGTGAAGTGTTTGGAAGCTGCTGCTGCCGGTGAAGGCTCGCGGATGAACGTCACAGCATCGGCGTAGGCGAGGCAGGGCACAGACGGATGGGCCTCTGCTGTTGCTTTCAGCGCCGGGTGGGTGCTCGCTGCGAACAGAAGGTGCGCTTTGGTATCCAGCATCAAGGTGCAGTGCAGCAGGGACGGCTGGCCACAGGACAGGCACTCTAGGGGCAAAAGCGCCCTGAGTGTAGATTTCTCATGGGCTGACACTATAGCCTGGCGGGTGATACTATTCAATGCATTGGCCGGATCCGTCGTGCTTCATCTTCCTGTGATGGATCTTGCCCTCCACTACTCTAAGTCGGTATATGAAGGGGCTGTATATTCCTCTTCAGCAACGGCTCTCTGGAAGCTGTTGTCCGCTCCGCTTCCTTGCGATGCTCCACGCTGCCCTCGTCCTCGACCGCGTCTCGCGGACCCTCGACCTTGCTGCAGTGCTCGAGGTTGCTGCTTGGCGCGCCACTCACGCTGACACTGGCAATTGCCCCCTGGTCCGTGGTGATGAATGCCAGACCTGCGGAGAACTGCTGATAGCGCGCAGCGGCCTCCTCCTCGAGCTGCATAATCCGAACCTGCTCGAAAGTATGAACTTGTGCCGATCCCGCCTTGTCCCCAAGACGGGGGTTTGGTGGTGCCACCTCCCCAAGGTAGGTCTGCGTGTGATGGGCCACCTGCCTGCGCCGTGGAAGTTGCGCCGCATGGCAAACGCAGTCGCTCTCCTCGGCTCGACTCGCCTGTGCGCCGCTCCCCACGTCGCCGATCCTCCAAGCATCATGCCGGTGCTGGCGAGCGTCGTTCTCCGCGCTCTGCGTCTCTTGCGCGCTAGTCATGTCGGCGCCGATCGCCCGAGCATGGCTCGAGCCCTCACGGGAGGAGCGGAGTGGTGGCCCCCTCCACTTATTTTCCACTACTCTTTTTGCTTCAACCCCATCCTCACTAGTTACTTCTCCCTCCTCCCCCTCACGTCCTCACGTCCCCTTCCTTCTCCCTTTTCCCCCACTCCCCGCCTCACGCTTTTGTGCTGTCCGCCAGGCGAAGGAGTTGGAGCAGCGCTTGACTGCAGAGCGGGACAGCCTGGCAGCCAGTCTGGCGGCCGCCATGCAGCAACTGAAGGACAGCCGGGCGGCAAATGCCCAGGTGACGGAGGAGGTGAAGGGGAACGAGGCGCAGTCACGTCTTTTGTGCTTCTCTGCCTGCTCTCTTGTCCTGCTATTTCCACTTATTTTCCGCTACCCTGCCTGCTATTATCCCCATGTTTCCACTTCTTTCAGTTCCTCTGCTTAAACATGCCCCCCTGTTTCTTCTCCTCCTTCTCCCTGACCGCTCCTCACCCATGTTTTTTCAGTTCCTTTGCACATGCTGCTGAAGGCGGTGGGCAGGCGAGCACAGGAGAAGGTGCAGGGGTGCCGTGTGATGTGAACCCCCTCTCGACTTTTCCTCTGCGCCCCCATGCCTCACAGGCGGAGGAGAAGGTGCAGGCAGCTGTGCGGGAGAGGCAAGCCCTGGAGCAGCGCCTGGAGGACTTGGAGCTTTCAATGGCGAACCAGGTGAGCCTTCCTTTCCACCTCAGGCGCTGGCCTCACGTCCAACCTAGCGCGTGAGTCAGGGTTGGGTTGCTGGCGATAGGGGGGTGCTGGAGTGAGTGCTTGCAGTGCTTTGCCCATGTTTCCCTGCCTTGTCAGTTCTTCTGCCCACACGGCCCGTCCGTGTGAGTCAGGGTTGGGTTGGCTGGGTGGGGGTAGGTCGAGTCCCCCTTTTGCCTCGTTGTACAGTTGCCAATTCCCAGATGTGAATGCTTCAAACTGTTTTTTTCCCTTCCCTCCAACCCTCCCCTGCCTGTCAGGCAGCTTGAAGGGTTAGGCGTGGCAGGAATGTGAAGAGTCTCGAAGCTGCGTGAGAGTTGGTGTCATGGGAGAGCCTGGGCAGTGGAGTCAGTCAACGCACAGCGACCTCCTCAGCCAAGGCGGGGAGCCCGCAGGTAGTCGGACCCCCCTCTCACTCTCACTCTCCCGCTCCCTCTCCCTCGCCCTCTCCCGCTGTCCTATCTAATTCTGTCCAGGCGGCAGCAGCAACACCACCATCAGCAGCAACAACAACAGCAGCAGGTGCAGTAACACCCGCAGCATCAGCAGGCGAGGAGGAGGCGGTGGGAGGGGGGCAGCGGGAGGAGCAGGCGGAGGTGGGGCCGCGGGGGTTGGGCGAGCAGGGGAGCGGTCTAGTGGATGTTGATGACCGTGGCCCCGCCACCCACGACCAGGTGAGCCCAGGGACCCACGGGTGAGGGCGCGAGAAGGAGTGAAGGGATTGCAGAAGAGGCACGTGCGTGTGCTTCCAGGCGAGGGCGCCCGACAGCTGGTGGGAGAGGGGCCTCTGCCGTGGCTACGCGGGTGCAGAGAGGACGTGCGTGTGCATCCAGCAGGTGAGTGAGTGAGGAGTGCAGCCGCCGGGCGAAGGGTTTGATGAAGGGCATCCAGGGTGGGGAATCATGAAGTGAGCGCTAAATGCAGAAGGGAATGGGGTGGGGAAATGTGAAGTGAGGGCTGAAGGCACAAGGGATGATGGAATCAATTAGGTGACCGGTTCGTGCCTCAGGTGGCGTTGCCTCAGGTGGCGTTGCCTCGGGTGGGATGTGCGTGTGCATCCAGCATGTGAGATGTTTGGGCACATTGTTTGAAGGTATTCGTAGGAGCCTGTACTGCTTCATACCCACGCCCCCTCCGCCCTTCCACGACTATCTGCCTCATCTGCCAGTATCTATTCACCTCCCACACCGCACACATCCTAATGCCCCCCTAGCACACTCTCACCTCTTTCCCCTTGCAGCAGGAGCAGGAGGCGGAGGAGAGTGGGGCAGTGGGGCAGCAGGAGCAGCAGGAGCAGCAGGCGGAGGGGGAGGCGAGGGCGGTGGGGAGGCAAGAAAGCGTTTTAATGGTGATTGATTCCGCTGACGGCTCCACGCAGGACGAGGTGAGCCCAAGGGGTTTCAGGGGCGAGGGGGTGGTGGTGGGCGTGCCGTGAGGAAGGTGGCGAGGTTGACAAGAGGCGGTGCTGCGCGACGCCCTCCCTCTGTGAGGCTCAGCAATCTCAGGAGGGTGTCCCAACTAGTGGGAGTGGGGGGGGGGGGGGGGGGGGGGGGTGGGGGAGAAGGGGGTGGGAGACGTGCGAAAGTGTACGATACCTGGAAACCGTGATCTTAGTGACATCACCAAAACACTGTATAGTCCAAACACTGATCCAACTCAGGATCGATCACCAAATTGCTCAGAGAGGTAACGCGTCCTCACTTGCCTCTGAGGTTGCTTTTCCGCCCCGCGCTGAAACTCACGCCCTTCTGTCGGCTCTTCCCCAAGCGCAACCCCGTGACGAATTTGTTCGAATTGGTCAGAATTCGCCAGCAGATTCTCCAACCCTCGCTCCAGTGATGGTTGAACTGTTCGCCAACCAATCAAACCACCCTAAAGGGTGTGCATGACCAATGCCCCAAATAACCACCCCCAGGAATGTGCACCGACGCTTTAAACTTCTATTTGCCCCATCTGCTAGTATTCTTTCACTTACAACCCCCCCCAACCCTGGCCACACACAACTTTTACGCTATTCCCGTTGCCCACACACACCCCTTCGACTCATCCCCTCTCTTCTCTCTCTCATCCTGTTTTTTCTCCCTCCCTCTATTGTTGTCCAGGCAGTGGAGGGGTGTGTGTGGGCGGCAGCAGCGAGGCAGCAGGAGCAGGGGGAGGGGGAGGGGAGTAGGGTGGCGGAGCAGGAGAGGGACATGATGGAGGAGCACCACCACCCACAGGGCGAGGTGAGCCAAGAAAATGCGAGGGGCGAGGGGGTGGTGGTGGGCGCGAGGCAGTGAGGAAGGCGTGCGGAATTACAGGGGTAAGCCAGGAGGCCGTTGGCCTGTATGGGGCTTGTGCGGATGCAGTGCTATGCCGCCCCGGCAGGATCAGGCAGGCAGGCCGAGGCCACCGAGTAACGGTGGGAGGGAGGCCTGCGCCCAAATCCGCAGCTGTTGCACTTCTACCCGCGTTGAGATGCCGTGAGTGAGATGCTGTGAGTGAGATGCCGTGAGTGAGTTGCTGTGAGTGAGATGCTGTGAGTGAGATGCTGTGAGTGAGATGCTGTGAGTGAGATGCTGTGAGTGAGATGCTGTGAGTGAGATGCAGTGGGTGAGACGCAGTGAGTGAGATGCTGTGAGTGAGATGCAGTGGGTGAGATGCAGTGAGTGAGATGCTGTGAGTGAGATGCAGTGAGTGAGATGCTGTGAGTGAGATGCCGTGAGTGAGATGCAATGAGTGAGATGCAGTGGGTGAGAGGCAGCGAGGCGAGTTGCATGGTGGCTATCTTGAAAGTGGGGACTGCATGGCTGCAAGCTGCTTCTGCACGAATGCAGCTCCGCCCTCCTGTGCACCAACGTGGTACAGGTAGGCCCTCCGTGCTCTAGGGCACACCTGCGGGGAGGCCTTCTGATTGCACCTGCGAGTCAGCCCGGCCCCACATTGGCGCGGGTTGTGTTGGCGCGGGTTGTGTTGTGTGGGAGGCCCAGTGCTGAGAGCCTGTTGCTGACGTGGCTGAAGGCTGCTGTGCAGTCGCCCGGGTGTCCAACGAAGGTAACGCCATCATCATATGCCACGCAGAGCACGTTGGGGTGGGCAGCGGCGGTGGCGGAGAGGGCGGGGTGGATTCCGGCTGCAAAAAGGAGGGTCGCCCCTCTCGCTAAGTAATGGTGGGTTTGTGAAGCCAGCGTCGATGTTTGGGCGTAGGTGAAGTGCACCAGTGGGGAAGTTGGTGGAGCGGTGAGTGGGCGAGTGAGTGTATGATGGCGTCTAGGTTAAAGGGCTTTGAGAGGTCCGCCTGCAGAATCAAGGCATCGGGGTGCGTGGACAGGCAAGTTCTTGCTGCGTGCATGATTGTTTCCGCTCGCCCTCTGACCGCCACACCAACTTGTAAGGGAGGAAGAAGTGCCGTGCAGCACCGGCAGCCACTGTGAGGGCAGGCTGAGCTATCAGCCAGGTAAAACACTCGCCTCTGGCTAAGGGCCGCGCCGCACGTGGGGCTTGGCCAGGGCGATAAGGCGAGAGGAGGTGAGGGCTAGTGGAGGGTGCCTGGACAGTGGCGGAGGGCGTACACACCGGGGTTGCCTCTAGGACGAGCGTGGCCCTACGCAGGCTGTTACAACGCACCAACCCTTCTGCTCTAGCCCTCTTCCCCTGCCTCTCCCTCTCGCTCTCCCTCTCACTCCCCCTCTCACTCTCCCTCTCACTCCCCTTCTCACTCTCCCTCTCCCTCTCCCTCTATTTTTGTCCAGGCGGCAGCACCAACACCACCGACAGCAGCAGCAGCAGCAGCAGCAGGCACAGCAGCAGGCACAGCAGCAGAAGCGGAAGAAGGAGCCACACGTAACCCTTCCAATGTTCTGGTAGCATTAACAGCAGCGATAGCAGCTGCAACAGAAGCTCATCTAGGACGAGCAGAATCTGCAGAAGCAGCAGTAGCAGTAGCAACGGAGCAGCGGATGAGTTTGAATGCGTTTGCGACTGAGATGCGTACTCTGTCCATGTCCTTGGCCTCAGGGATGAGTGGTGAGGCAGCCGTAGCAGCGGCCGCAGCAGCAGCAGCAGCAGCAGCAGGGGCAGCAGCAGGGGCAGCAGCAGGAGCCAGCACGAGCAGCACCAGCAGCAGTAGTGGGAGCTGCAGCAGGAGGAACAGCAGCAGGAGAAGCAGCAGTAGCACCAACAGCAGCAGCAGCAGCAGCAGTAGCAGCAACAGCGGCGGCAGCAGCAGCAACAGCGGCGGCAGGAGCACGAGCAGCAGCAGCACAAGGACATTCACAAGCAGCACTGCAAGAAACTGGAGCTTCAGCAGCAGAAGACGGAACAACAGGAGGGCGTGGAAGAGGGACGGGGGAGCAGGGAGTTGGGAGAACGGGAGGGGTGATGATGGGGTTGAGCCAGCAGCGACAGCGCCCGAGTGCAGTGAGAGGGAGGGGGGGGGGTCGAAGGGGAGGGCGTGGTAGAGGGAGGGGGGAGCAGGGAGAGGGGAGAAGGGAGCAGGAAAAGCTGAAGGGTGTATATGCGAGGTAAGGAGAGGAAGTACCCTGTTCCCGAAGTAGCATTTTACAAGGGTAAAGAAAAATTGGTAACATACACTGGGGGGGAGTTCGTGACCCAGCTGTCAGCGGCGGTTTTCGCGAGGGTCACAGTAGTTGTGCACACGGTGCTGCCTCAGGGGCCAGAGGGAGTGAGTTTGTTGCCAGGATTGAAGGGGAAGGTGAAAGATTTCTTAACGGGGGATGAGGTGAATTGTGTACGGGATAATATGGATGCCGCGGTGCCTTGGTGGTATGAGGTGAAACATGCCAAGGTGGTGGCGGACAGGGAAAATTGGGGAGACTGGTTGCCGGAGAAACTTCTGCCACTGGGGGCGGCATTGAAGCGGGCGCGATTGGAACAACGTGCGGCGGCCCAGCCAGCAGCGCAGGGGTAGCGCCAGGTGCGTCCATGTGTGGTGGGGGGGGGTTGGACTTGGGGGTGATGGGAGGGGAGGGTGGAGGCAGTGGGAGGAGGAGAGGGAGGGGGGGTTGTGAGATGTGCCTCACACGGCCATTGCTTGCTCTGTCTTGCTGCTTCCGTGGGATGTTTCGGCCGTCACGGCCCTTGTTCCCTTCCCATGCACCCCCGCCCATCCCATGCACCCTCTCCCATCTCACGCGCCACTCCCTTACCCTTGCGTCCCCTGGTCTCATCCCATTCAACCCCTCCCATCCTTTTGTGCGCTTCACTGCATGGCAGAGGGGCAGCACAGGGCGTTGCGTTGTAGCGAGTGGGGGGGCAGCAGCAGGCTGTACCCGCATGGACGTCACACCTTCCCAGCGGTCAACTGCAATGCCAACACTCGCTCCCTCTCTTCCACATCCCCTCCTCTTTTTGCATCGCCTCTTTATCGCCACCCATTTTTCGCCTCCCTCCATGACGCTTCCTTTCGAATCACCCCCCCACACCGTCTCGTTGTTTCGGAGCTCAGGGGGTCTATGGCGCTGTAGGCTTAACTGAAGCTTGTGGGTTATGTTGTCAAAATGAAGAATGGATGGTGCATTGATGTTGGTTGGGGTACATATAGCTAACCCTAAGTTTTGTACCCCCTAAGACAAACCTCACTATAGGCTACAACATTTGACACACCCCCATAGCCTAAGTGAGGGGTGTCTAGCAGAACCAAACGAGTACGGTCACAAGACCAGTCCAAGAAACAAAGCTCAGGGTGGATCACAACGTCACCACACAGTCTGAGCACAAACAACAGTGGCCACAAGGCCAGTCCAAGAAGTAACAGAGATATATAGAAAGCAAAGTAAACAGTACACTCAAGTCTAAGCAACACGAGAACCAGTGTCAACAAGGCCTAACTGCACACAGCACCTCTGGTGGTCACAAGGCGGAAGCGCCTTGGTGAAGATGTCTGCAGTGTTGGCCTCGGACTCCACAAACTCAAAGCGAGCCTGTCCACGCCTCTGCAACTCTCGCAGAAGAAAGTACCTGACGTGAATGTGCTTCACTCTGCTCTCCAGTCGTGGCTCTCGACAAAGGAGAATAGACGCCTTGTTGTCAGTGAACAAGGTCGGTGCAGAGCTCGGCCGCTCACCAAGGTCGGTGAGCAAGAAGGTCAACCAACGCAGCTCCTGTGCCGCCATGGCACCAGCGTAGATCTCAGCCTCAGCTGTAGAGGTCGAGACCGAAGAGGAGCGTGTGGACCGCCAGGAAACAGCTCCAGAACCCAGGCTGAAACAGTACCCCTGAGTAGACCTGTGAGTCTCAGCGTCGTCAGCGTAAGAGGAGTCACAGTGACCAGTAAGTACGACAGACTGCTGCCCTCCAAGAACTAGCCCCACGCCTGACGTCGTCGCTAGGTACTTCGCCACCCTCACAGCTGCTGTCCAGTGAACAGGACGGTGTCTCCCTGGCGCAACAAAGCGTGCAAGGATGCTGAGAGGGAAGGCGAGGTCCGGGCGAGTACAAGTCATCAGGTACATAAGGCGACCCACAAGCTCTGCGTAGGGACCACTAGGCTCGAACGGCTCGTCAGGAAAGGGTCCAGTGAGTCTGTGGTCAACAGCAAGAGGTGTGCGCTGTACTGTGGAGTGCTGAAGCCCGAACCGCTGAAGGACCTGCTGCACCATGTGCGACTGTGAAAGTGTAATGGTGCGAGCAGCTCTGTCCCTGGTGATCTGCAGGCCAAGGTAGTGGCGCAGCTCACCAAGATCAGTGCAGGTGTGTCTCTTCTGCAGTTCGGACTTCACGTGTGCCAAAGCAACCCTGTCAGGGGTGGCGAAAACAAGGTCGTCAACGTAGACCAGAACAAAGAAAGGTGTGGTGCCACGACGAACGAACAGCGACGGGTCAGCAGAAGACGGCTGGAACCCAAGGTCAGACAGGGTAGAACGCAGGGTGTCGTGCCACTCACGAGGAGCCTGACGAAGACCGTAAACCGGTCGCCTCAGCCTCCACTGGGTCCCAGGAGGGAAAGAGCCAGTGAAGGCAGAGGGACGACGCAACCAGACCTCCTCGTGAAGACTGCCCTGAAGGAAAGCAGTAGAGAAGTCAAGAGAGTGTAACTCGTAGTCTCTCTGTGCTGCTACGTGTAGTAACACCCGAAGAGTGGTCATCTTCGGGGTGGGCGCGAAGGTCTGAAAGAAGTCAACTCCCTCGCGCTGACTGAAACCTCTAGCCACGTAGCGCGCCTTGAAGACCGGAGGAGATCCCGGTGGCCGCTTCACCCTGTAGATCCACATGCCGTCGACTACGTTCGCCCCCGGAGGGGGAACCTCATCGACGTAGGTGCCTGTGGATCTGTAGGAGGCCATCTCTGCGTCCATGGCAGCTCTCCACTGAGAGGCCCAAGGCCCTGACACTGCCTCAGCGTAAGTGCGAGGAGTCGGAATGTCAAGGGCGTCGGGGTCACCCTCAGGGGCGAGGAGCATGGCACAGAGATGAGGGGAAGCGGCGGCCAGGAACTCTAGCTCAAACTGCCTGTCCTCTAGGGCGTCACAGCCAAGGGCAGACACACCCCCGACGGCCAGAGGACTGGAAGGAGGAGCAGCCACAAGAGCGGTGGCGAAGTCAAGGCGGCGGGTAGAGGCAAACTCAGTGACTGCGGCAGTAAGAGCGGACACAGAGGACACAGAGGCACGAGGGTGGGTAACAAGAGAGGCGAGAACACGAGAGAGAACAGGACGGTACGTGCGGTAGTAGTCAGTGACAGGAGTAGGGAGCGACGCAGTGAGAGCCGACTCAGGAGGAGACGGAAGCACAGACGGAGACGGACGAGGTGGACTAGAACGAAGTAAGGCAGTACGAAGGTCAGTGAAGGGAACAGGAGACGAGGGACGAGCACGAGGGGAGCGACGAGAGGCCCAAGTCTGAGAAGGAGGAGGGGACAACGAAGACTGAGAACGAGGGAAAACAGCGGGAGAGGGGTCAGGAGGAGGAAGCGGAGGACCAGAGACGGGAGGAGAGGGGGAGGAGGAAGGAGAGGGAGACGGGAGACCAAGGGTCCGAAGACCCGAGACAGGAGGAGGAGACGGCAGCTGCTGCTGCTGCGGCTGCTGCGGCTGCTGCGGCTGCTGCTGCTCCAGCGGCTGCTGCCCCTGCTGCTGCTCCTGCTGCTGCTCCTGCTGCTGTCGCTCCTGCTCCTCGAGCCGCTGCAACTCTCTCTCCTCTCTCTCCAACTCCAGCTGCTCCTCACGAGCACGACGAACACGAGCCTGGAACCTGGTCGGGTAGGGGTGGGGGGAAGGAGTAGTGTCCGGGGCAGCGGCAGCCCCAGAGTCGACCTCCGAAGCACCAAGCACACCACCCCCAGAGGCAGCACCAACACCAGCTCCAGACCCAGGCTCTCCAGAAACCGAAGGAACACCCTCACCCCCAGACGCAGCACCAGCACCCCCAGACTCCGCACGACCAGTACCAGCCCCCGGAGGAGAAGAGTCCTCTGCAACCCGCGGCTCAGCTCCAACTCCAGCACCCCCAGAACCAGAGACCTGTACAGGGACAGTCGCAGGACCAACCTCCCGAGAGGGAGCACCTACAGGAGGCGGTGAGGAAGACTGTGGGGAGGGAGGCTGTACAGGGGGGGCTACCGAAGGGGGAGGGCTAGCCTGAGACACACCAGACGGGGCTGGACCAGGGGGGGGAGGCTGTACCGGGGGAGCAGGCGGGGGAGCGGCTGTCAGGAAGAGGGGGGGAGGAGGAACCGGGAGACCTCGACTGGGGTACCTGATGTAGAACGGGGTGGACTCCTCGAAACGGACGTCACGGGAGTCAAAGAACCGGTGAGAGGGAGGGTGGTAAAAGGTGAAGTCAGAGGAGTCCTCAGGGAAACCAAGGAAGACACAAGGAACGGCGCGAGGCGAGAGCTTGTCCGCGGAGGTGTCGCGGACAAGAGCCAAGCACCCCCAGACACGAAACCTCGACGCGACACCAGGGGACCCTGTCCAAAGACTGGTCGGTGAAGCCTCCGGCCGAGAGACGCGTGGCCAGAGGTTCAGCTGGTGCGCGGCGTACCTGACTGCGTATGGCCACAGGAAATGGGGGGCACGGGCGTGAGTCAAGGAGGTGCGGGCAATCTCCATGACCAGGCCTATGCGACGCTCAGCAACCCCATTCTGCTGTGGGGACTCCGGAAGCGTCCAGGACTGACGAATGCCCTGTTCGCGACAGAATCCAGCGAGAATGCCGGAGCGAAACTCGCCCCCGCGGTCGGAGTGGAGACAGCTGACACGACGACCACGAGTGTCCTGGGTGGTAAGCAACCACCTGATCAGCGTAGAAGTCACCTCAGACTTCCTCGCCAGGGGGAACACTGTGGTGTAGCGGGAGTAGTCGTCAACGACCACCAAAAAGAAACGCTCACGCTCAGGGCCAGGGCGAGGAGAGGGGCCCCAGACGTCCAAGTGCAGCGTCTCAAAAGGCTCGGTGGCCGGACGAAGGGAGGAGGAGTGAGGGGTGGCACGCAGCCTACCCTCGACGCAAGGACCGCACGGTGGTGCAAGAGACGGCGGCAGCGACGGCAAGATTCGCGGGAGACCTAAGACCAGACGCTGACTAGACATAGCACGCAGACGTGGAAGAGAAGGGTGTCCCATCCGGTGGTGCCACAGAACGGTGGGGTGGGCAAGCGACCGACAGGAGCAAGACGCAGCGACTGGACTGGACGCGACAACCTGAGGGGACGGAACCACCTGGTGAGACGCAGGGAGGAGACTAGGGGGAGGGACAGGAACTGGGAGGAGTGGCTGCTGCGACGGCGGCCGCTGTGGCTGCGGCTGCGGCTGCTGCCGCTGCTGCTGCTGCGGCTGCTGCTGCTGCTGCTGCTGCTGCGGCTGCTGCTGCTGCTGCGGCTGCTGCTGCTGCTGCAGTCGCTGCTGAGCGCGCGGGCCAGTGTGAAGAGTGTAGAGACCGGAGCCCGGCTCAGCAGCAAAAGTGGCGAGGGGCTGGTAAGAGTCCCCGTCAACACACACCGCAGTCTCTCCAGAAGGGCGCGACGCGACGGGGGGAAAGAGCGCGACGCGACGGGGGGAAAAGGGCGCGACTCGACTGGGGGGAAAGGGCGCGACGCGACGGGGGGAAAGGGACGCGACGAGGGGGAAAGGGCGGGCAGGACGCGACGCTAGGAGTGGCGCTAGGCGCGGCACTACGCGCGGTAACAACGGAACCGGGACGAATGAGAGCTAGGATCAGGCTCGGGAGGCTCGAACGGAGAACGGAGGAACGGGATCCCACAGGATCCTAACCTAACTGATACCATGTCAAAATGAAGAATGGATGGTGCATTGATGTTGGTTGGGGTACATATAGCTAACCCTAAGTTTTGTACCCCCTAAGACAAACCTCACTATAGGCTACAACATTTGACATATGTCTGGAGTTGTGACAGTCAGCAAAACTATATTTTCAGCTGATTCAAAACAATTAATTGCATGCCAGTAGATATACGTGCTAAACTACAGTATCACTTTCCACTTCACATCACATGCATGTGCGCAAAAATGTGCTGGGAATGCTTCGGTTGGTCCACTTACTTCCAAGCAGATGGACTTTTTTGTCTGATTCGTCTGACTGTTTTCCTTCTGGTGAGGGAAGGCATGCAGCAAGGCAAATGACGTGTGGCTGATATGTCCCCTCTGACATGCAAATAGTATCCAATGCTTGATAAAGCACCGGTTGGAGTCAACACATTCTGTGTGAAAGACATCCTCGTGCCCCTCCTTGCCCTTCCCCAATGCCACTAGCAGTATTTCTGCTGTTGTCGCCACCAACTGGGACAGAGAGGAGAGAAAGGGGTGGAGAAAGGGTGGACATGACATGGTGCCAACACGACCATGCGACTTTCAGCAGTTGGCATGGGACAAGGGCAGCGCCATACCTGAACCTCACGCACTTGCCTGCATGACCAGCAGCACCACACCCCCATACCACCTGCATGGTGACTGAGCGGGCCAGCACAAGCACGTACCAATTGGCACTTGCCATGTGGCATGTGCAGCTAATTGCCACACCCAACCCCCACCTGCATGAGTTGCGGCGCCACAGTGTGGTCTTGAGCGGGCCAGGCCAGTCCAGCACCGTCAGCTGCACCTCGCCCTCCCTCCCTGGGCTGGGCACCGGGAACATTATTGACATCTGCCATGGTGCAGAGCGGTGGCGAGGGTGGAGAGGGGAGGAGAGGGGTCAATAGGGGGTGTGTGAGAATGTAGGACTGCAGTGATGAGCAAGGTGCAAAAAAACGACCGAAAGATTGAAATTCTGGCGTATAAAACGCCATCGTATTTTTCGGCCGTTTAAAACGTTTTAAAACGCCAAAAAGTGGTAACTTTAATGTGGTGCAAAAAAACGGCCGTTTTTTTACAGCAGAAACCTTGAAACCAGTTGGTTTACACATACTTTTAAGTATTGGTTCCAACCATGACCCTCGATCGGATGAACCAGCCATGAGGAAGACGAAGGGGATTTATCAATGGGACTGTAGTAGAACGGTGACTCCGGGGAGGAGAGTATGAAGAGTCTGGGGGGGAGGAGGTGGAGGGTCGAACGAACTCAACCAAGACACTCTGTTACCATGGTATTGCTTCTTTGCTATCCTGGTCAGGAGCGGAGTCGTGTCTACTGGTAAAAAAAAAAAAAAAAAAAAAAAAGTCACAAAATCTCTAACAAAAAAACGGCCGAATTTTTTGAATCTGGCCGTAAAATACGAGCGTAAAAAAGGGACCGTATTTTACACTTGCCGAAATTTTGCACCTTGGTGATGAGGGGACGATGGGACGCGTATGCAAGGTGTGAGATAAGAGCAGCGGATCAGCATGGTATGGGATGGCACGTGCTGGCAAGGATGCAGCACAGGGCTCACAGGCACCCAGCACCGACATGCACACGATGCACACAGCACCAACATGCACACAGCACCAACATGCACACAGCACCAACATGCACACAGCACCAACATGCACACAGCACCAACATGCACACAGCACCAACATGCACACAGCACCAACATGCACACAGCACCAACATGCACACAGCACCAACATGCACACAGCACCAACATGCACACAGCACCAACATGCACACAGCACCAACATGCACACAGCACCAACATGCACACAGCACCAACATGCACACAGCACCAACATGCACACAGCACCGACATGCACACAGCACCAACATGCACACAGCACCGACATGCACACAGCACCAACATGCACACAGCACCGACATGCACACAGCACCAACATGCACACAGCACCAACATGCACACAGCACCAACATGCACCCCTACCCACCCTCAAGCAAGTCGTTCTTATCGCTCCTTGTCTGTTGGTGACGCCACTCTGTCTCATCCGCCTCCGTGCCCGTGCCCCGCCCTGCCTCCCCTCGTCCCCTTCTCCTCTCCCCCCATTCCCTCTCTCCGCCTTGCCCTCCGGGCAGGTTGTGGAGGTTGGGGGGCAAACGACAGGACAGTGCACCGCATCAGCGCCATGCGCAACCGCACGGGGAGGATCGTGGGGGCGGGGGAAAGGTCAGGGCTGTGCGTGAGCCAGCAGCATGTAGGGGGGAGTGGCCAGAGGGTGGGCAGAGGATCAAGCAGAGACAGCAAGATGCTTGTTTCAAACACACACTGCTGCGCTGCCCCGTGCTGGTACCACTTCACATAGAAGCCCTGCGCCCGCTCCTGCCAGTGGTGAGTAAAGGGGGAGAGGGAGAAAAGGTAAGGGAGGTTGGTGGAGAGGAGCAGCAATGCAAAGGGGAGTTGCCAGGAGAGCAGATGTGTGTGCTGGTGCCGCTTCACATAGAAGCCCCGCGCCCACTCGTGGTGGGGTTAAGGTCCGCAGTAAGGGGGGAAGGGGGGAAAGAAGGCCGGGAATGGAGGCAGGTGAGGTGATAGGAAGAGCAGCAATGCACGGGGCAGGACAGCAGCAATCACAGAAGCGCAGGTTGACAATCACAGAACAAACAACCTGCTGGGATGGCGGCGGGGGGGAGAGATCCCCAACGATGGTGGCGCGCGCATTGGCGTTGGCAAGACCGCTCCACCCCGGGATCTGCACCACCACGGTGCAGCGCGGGTCCGACTGGAGGTTGCACGCGTGCATGCCCAGGGAGGACAGCAGGAACACGGGGTCTGGTGAAGGGGGAATGGCAGGAAAAGGTGGGGCCTGGTGGGTGGGGGAAAGGGGGGTGGCAGAGGAAGGTGAGTGCAGGAACAAGCAGACTTCCTTGCTCGTTCCCCGTGCACATTCACTCCCACCCCCACTCCAACCTCGCTCACCCATTTCTTCCCCTTCCCCACCTCCCCCCCTCCCAGTCTCCCCCTCTCTCTCCCAGCTTCCCCCTTACCCACTTTCCCACTCCATGCCCCCAATCTCCCCTTCCTTGACTCACGGCCATCAGCATCGGTGGTAAAGTCAACAAGCGGCCGGAAGGGGTACCCGTTGAGACGACAACACTCGTGGCGCTCTCCACCCCTCCGAACACGGGCGAGCGGAAGAGAGCCCTCCGCACACGGGCGAGCGGAAGAGAGCCCTCCGCTTATGGGCGCCCCGTGGGCCACCCTGTGTGGGAAGGGTGAGGTGGGGGAAGGGTGAGGTGGGGGAAGGGTGAGGTGGGGGAAGGGTGCGATGGGGGAAGGGTGAGGTGGGGGAAGGGTGCGATGGGGGAAGGGTGCGATGGGGGAAGGGTGCGATGGGGGAAGGGTGCGATGGGGGAAGGGTGCGATGGGGGAAGGGTGCGATGGGGGAAGGGTGCGATGGGGGAAGGGTGCGATGGGGGAAGGGTGCGATGGGAGAAGGGTGCGATGGGGGAAGGGTGCGATGGGGGAAGGGTGCGATGGGGGAAGGGTGCGATGGGGGAAGGGTGCGATGGGGGAAGGGTGCGATGGGGGAAGGGTGCGATGGGGGAAGGGTGCGATGGGGGAAGGGTGCGATGGGGGAAGGGTGCGATGGGGGAAGGGTGCGATGGGGGAAGGGTGCGATGGGGGAAGGGTGCGATGGGGGAAGGGTGCGATGGGGGAAGGGTGCAGGGATTGAACTCTGGCAAGTCAAACGGACAGCTTGTGGGATGATTGTGGGGAGAGGGGACGGGCGGAGGGGAGGGGAGGAAAGGAAAAGCTACCTCGCTCAACCTCCCTCCCCGCACCACTGCCTCTCACCCGCGACCCCCACCCCCCACCACTGCCACTTACTCGCCCTCCCCGCACCACTGCCTCTCACCCGCTCTCACCATCCCCTCTCACCCGCCCTCACTGAGCACATGTGGCACAGGCAGTGAGGCAATGGGCACATGCACCCATGCACGCATGCACACACGCAGCGAGAAGCAGCATCACAGAACTCCGCGCAGTGTGCGCCAGTCTTGGCGGGCGCGCACCTGTTGCGCCCGCTCACTGTCAGCTCCAGTTGGAACTCCGCGCGCCGCGCGTCGCCTCATCGTCGCACGCCGCCAGCGCCACGGCCGTCCACCGCCCCACGCGCCCGCTCCCCCCGAGAACCACCACGCGCTTCTCGCCCCCGCTGCTTCGCTCGTCCCCGTCCCCGCCCCTCGACTCCTCCCCCTCATCCGCGCCGTCCGCCGCCTGCGCCGATGGCGCGCCGCCTGGCCGCCCCGCGGAGAGGGGCGAGCGGAGTGCGGCGACGGCAGAGAGGACTCGCGGCATGGCGGAGAGCGGCGGTAGGGGGGCGGAGCAGTGATATGGGTGATGCAAAACGCATGGCGGAATGAGAGGCGCGCAAAGCTAGTGCGCGCGGGGGAGGGGAAGCGCGGACATGGGGGTCGGAATGCAAGCGACAGACGCGGCGAGGGGGGGAGTTGTGTGGGAAGGAACTCGTGAAGGGGGGCGTTGGGGGACGCCCTGAGATGCGTTGAGGAACGCCAAGAGGAGTCTGGCCATGCCGCTGCGGGGGGAAAGGGGGGGCGTGAGCGTTCTGCTTCAAGTGGGTGCGGAGAGGGGGGGAGGAGTGACAACGAAAGGAGGGGGGAGCTTGAGGGAAGGGGGAAAGTCGTAGAGAATATGCCCTCTCATGGTCGCTCCACCCCATCCGTAGCTACAGCCTGCTGTTTCTCGTCGTTTGTAGCAGGAAATAGCAGAGCGACGGAGGGTAATAGATTCGGCGGGAAGCAAACACGGCGCGACATGAGGAAATAACAGCGCGACAGGGAGCAAGTCGTCGCGCTACGGTTGGGAAACCAAGCATACCCACTCCGTCCCTTGGTACTGACGTTTTCCAGCTTGCACGTTTTTCCAGAGCATAGCCTCTAAACGACGTCGACATCGAGATTTGCAAAAGCGGCGAAACGCGGAGGACAGGTGGAATAATCGCGTACCTATGCCTAATGGCGAAACATACTTGCAGATATGCACTCGGAATGCTCCTGGCGGCATTGCTAGTCGACAGACGTTTCCACGCTGTGCCTTATTATTCCTTTTCGTTGGCTCGTTTTTACACAAACATGAAAAATATTCACGAGGTTGCTCGGAAGGAGGAGCTTAGCGTGAGTCAATCAGCAACAAGACTTGTGATCCACTGTGCAACTGATTGGGCGGCTCGCTGTACAGCAAAGGGGAAACGTAGGCGAGGAAGCTCGGCGAATTCGAGCCTTGGTACGCGGTTTGGGGGCTTTCGCAGGGAGGTCGCACGGCGAGTCTCCGTGTCGAGCCTTTTTTTTCCGAACCTGACCCAACCTTTTCCAATTCGTTGGTCATCAGGGTACCGCGCTATCGAATGGGCCAGAGGTTCTCTTTGCTCTTTTCAAACCCTCGTATTTCCAACTCTTCTTACCAGTTCTCTCCCATTTTCCAGCCATTTCTCCCCACGTAATCAAGCATACCGGTATCTCTTTTGTTTTGTTATCGTCGTTCTCACGCTCTCGATTCGGTGCAGCGGCGAACCGTTTCGGAAAAACTTCTGGCAGCGGGCGAATGAGCGAAGGGCGAATCCACGCAGTCGTATAGCTTGCATACGAACTCAGTCTTATACCCGTGTCGCCTCCCTTCGCGGCCTCGCCTCGCCTCCCTCGCATCGGCTACTATTGCGGGCTCGCCTCGCATTGCTTCGCCTCGCAGGTACCCTCCCCGCAATGTCGCGCACCTCGCATTCGGGGCATTAGCCGAACAAGCGCCCTGCCGCGTTCGCCCATCCGCAAGCGCCCTGCCGCGTTCGCCCATCCGCAAGCGCCCTGCCGCGTTCGCCCATCCGCAAGCGCCCTGCCGCGTTCGCCCATCCGCAAGCGCCCTGCCGCGTTCGCCCATCCGCAAGCGCCCTGCCGCGTTCGCCCATCCGCAAGCGCCCTGCCGCTTTCTCCCATTCACAGGCGCCCTGCTGCATTCACGCCTCCTCCACCTCTCATGCCCCCCTATCAATCTCCCCGGATCGTGATACGCCATTCATTCTCCCATCGGCACGCACCGCACCGCGTTCTCCCATCCGTAAGCATCCTGCCGCATTCTCCCAAGCGTATGCGCTTTGTCGTCTCCTCCTTTACTGCCTTGCACCACCGTCCCCTTCCCCCTCGCCTCCCGTCCTTGCGCCTCGACCCTTACCCACTCTGGTCCCTTCCTCCCTTGCAGGGAAGTCCCATCCCCCCTCTCATCCCTTCCTCCCTTGCGCCACCGTCCCATCCTCCTTCTCCTCCCTTCCTCCCGTTGGCAGGTCCTCTGATAGGCGCGCGCGAACAGGTGGGGTGATGGAGCTGTGTGGCGTGGCGGAGGTGGCGCCGTCGGCCAGCGCGGAGGTGGCGCCGTCGGCCAGCGCGGAGGTGGCGCCGTCGGCCAGCGCTGAGGCGTCTGCGGAAGGGAGTAGTGTGGAGGAGGGGGAGGTGGAGGTGGTGGATTTGGAGGAGGACGAGAAAGGCGGGAAAGAGAAAACGGAGGAAGTGGAAGGGGGGGTAGAGGAAGGGGAGGTAGGGGAAGGGGAGGAAGAGGAAGGGGAGGAAGAGAAATTTGAGCTAAAGGAAGGAAAGGAAAAGGAAAAGACACAGGGGGAGTGGGTGGCGGAGTGTGAGGAAAACTATAAGGAGGTTGTGTTCCCGAAGAATGGAAAGGACAGTGTGGCAGTGAGGTGGAAGGATGTAGAGCAGCTGAAACCAGGAAGATTTCTCAATGACACACTCATTGACTTCTACCTCAAGTGAGTGGGTTGATTTCCTATAAAAAGCAGCTAATGTTTTCACATTCGCCACCCTCCTCTGAACTGATTTCAACATTTACCCCCCTCTCCCCCTCTGTGTGCCCGCAGGCATCTGGAGGTACAAGCCATGGAACAGGGCCGCATCGCCTTCCCGCTTGCTGCAGGCGACCAATCACTGCCCGCACCACTGCCACCAGCAGCAACTGCAACAGTATCAGAGGCAGCGGAAGAAGGTGCAGGTGGGGCGAGGCAGGCCCCTCCCTCAGTGCATTTCTTCAACTGCTTCTTCTTCAAGAGGCTCATCGGCGAGGAGAAGGTCGACCCCTTACCTCCCACCCGCACTCCCGCTGCTGCTGCTGCCACCACCCGTGCTGCTGCTTCTGCCACCACCCGTGCTGCTACTTCTGCCTGCACCCGTGCTGCTGCTTCTGCCACCACCCGTGCTGCTGCTTCTGCCACCACCCGTGCTGCTGCTTCTGCCACCACCCATGCTGCTGCTGCTGCTGCTGCTGCTGCTGCTGCTGCCGCTGCTGCTGCTGCTGCTGCTGCTGCAGCGGCAGTGGCAGCAAATGGGGGGAGTGGGGGGGAGGGGGGGAAGGCAGCGCACTCCCGCGTGCGTACGTGGACCAGGGGGGTGAACCTCTTCGCCTGTGACTTCGTCTTCATCCCCGTCAACCTCAGGTGGGTGGGAGGGACCCCTGTGGGCCTCAGGGGGGGCCTCTGTGAGACTAACGTGGCCTCCCCCTATTCTTTTAGTTTCGTTTTTATGTGGGGCCACAGCTGTGCGATTCGTTTCCATCATGCATATATGGATGTGACACACATGTGTGGGTGCTTCTTGTCCTTGTGTACTCGTGCTTGGCGTGCATGCATGCATGCGTTTCTTCACGCATGATTCTCCTGAGGCGTCGTTGTTCATGCAAAGCAAAAGGATGCGTTTACATATGTGCCCTTTTTGGGCTCCTCTTCTGTGCTCCTCGTCTGTGCTCCTCCTGCATGGTGTTCCTTTCCTGTGTGCACTTGACTATCCCCTCGGCCGTTATCACCGTCGGAAAGACTCTTGCGCCCATCCACCAAACATGCTATTATGCGAAGCAAGATCAACCATGCAGAACAAGATGCTTCTTCAGTTCATAAGGTTCCACGCAATCTTGCCCTGTCTGCACTGCCTTGCATTGTGTGCGCCATTCTTCTTTGCAGCCTGCACTGGAGTCTTCTGGTCATTTGCCATCCCAACCGAGTCGTGTCAGTGCCACCACCGGCACCACCATCATTGCAAGCAGCAGCGGCACCACCGCTCCGTGACCCAGCTCCCACGCGCTCATCGCACCACCCCGCCCACGAGGCAGCGCCGTGCATTCTGCACTTTGACTCGCTGCCCGGGCTGCACGGGGACGTGGAGGAGGCCGTGCGCTCGTGAGTCGTGCCTGGGAGGGAGGGTGGGTGATGGTGCCGTGCTGTACTGTGTGCATGGCAGAAGCGATGTTGGGTGGGGTAAGGGTTGTGGGATGGGGGCTGCACGGGGACGTGGAGGCGGCCGTGCGCATGTAAGCTGGGCTGTGGGGGGGGGGTCCAGGACACGGTTGTGGGGTGATGGGAGAGTTGTTGGGTGGGGGTAAGGGTTGGGGGTAGGGGGGGAAGGGGATGCAGGGCCCGTCTGCGTCTGCCTGCTGCGTGCATTCTGCACCTTGACTCGCTACCGGGCTGCATCTCCACGTGGAGGCGGCTGTGAGCATGTCAGTTGAGCTTTGGGGGGGCGTGGCGTGGCGTGGCGTGAAGGAAAAGATGCCTGATGGGAGAAGGGTTGTGGGTTGGGTGGGTCCGGGCTGGGGCAAGGAAGTGGGGAGGCGATAGAGAGGTTAAATTGGGGGAGTGGGGAAGTGCAGGACCCGTCCGCCTGCCTGCTGTGTGCAGTCTGCCCTGTGCTTTAACAGTTGAATTGCTTGCTGCAATGGCTGCATGTGGACGTGTCACTCTGGGAATGTGAGTCGTGCAAAGCAAGAGTGGATAATGAGGGCCAGGGGTCGAGGTGGGTGCATGGCTCTGTGCTGCGACTTGATACATTCCACTCACTGCACCCCTCACCACCACCGTGACACCCTTCACCATCCATCGCACCCCACCACCAGGTACCTCCAGCAGGAGTACCTCGTGCGCCACAACGTCTCCCCCACGCCAGTGATCACAAACGCTTTCAACAATCTGCCTGTGTTTCGCCCAAAGGTAATGCTAACAGACTTCCCACAACCTACCCTACCGTGTTGTTCCTATCGCACTCAAGGAGCGCCACTATTCAGCGGTCGGAGACATTGACTACCTCAAATGTTCTCCTCACACGTCCAGACTTTACCGCTCGAGAATTCACCCCTCACAGCTCGAATTCTTTCTTACAAGGATTTCCACCTGGCATGACATCATTCTGTGCTTCGCCTCTTTTTTATTTGTCCTTCGATCCGCCGCCAGAGTAGCCACCATCATAATCATTCTCTTGCGGTGCGTACATTTGCCTTACCTTTACAGCTCTCCTGCATGCCGCTCACCGTCTGCCGTGCGCCTGCCTGCTTCTCGCTCCCCTGCCTCTCTCCATGCGCAGGTCCCCCGGCAGCCGAATACGAGTGACTGCGGGGTGTTCCTGCTGCTGTACGCGCAGGAGCTGCTCTCCTGCATGCCGCTCACCGTCTGCCGTGCGCCTGCCTGCCACCAGTGCAAAGAAGTGGTGAGTGTGCTTGTGTGCGCTTGCTGCTTGCCGGCAATGTGCTTGCAGACGAGTTATGAAAGCGCATTCGTGTCCGTTGTACTATGTGATGGTACAGCATGCATGCATTGTGGTGCGAGCCGGCATTGCATATTTTTTTCCTCTCCACCTTCGTCCTCACTCACCCATCATCATCACTCTGCGTGCACAGTATTATATATATGTATATATATTGTATACACCCTTTAACGCTCGCTCTCAACTCTCCCAACCGAACACACCTGTGTGATCCCATTTTTGTTTCACGTGTTGCTCCCTCGTTGTTTCTCCCTTCCCCTCCCTTCCCCCTCCCCCCCCCACACCCACTCCCCCCAGCTGTCCTTCCCCTGGCTGACTCCCGACTCAGCCAAGCCCATGCGGGCCGCCATCCGCCGCACCGTGCTGCTGCGATCCGGCCTGGAAAAGCTCGTGACACGCGAGCCCATGGCAGAGGTGAGCCTTGACAGACGTTCCGTAGTTCTAGGTCACAGTGGGCAGAGGTGAGCCTTGACCAAGGTTCCGTAGTTCTAGGTTACAGTGGGCAGAGGTGAGCCTTGACAGAGGTTCCGTAGTTCTAAGTCACAGTATGTCAACTCTGCTCTTCCGCCTCTCGCTCCTGTCCCTCCACCTCTCCCTTTGCATGTGCTATCGTTCCCGCCAGGCATACGCGGAGATGGAGGAGAGACAGGGCAATGCTCGCATGACGCATGTCCTGCGGTTGCTCGCCCAGGCAGAGCAGGTATAATTTGATGCTATGGTGTGGTGGAGGTAGTTATGATGCGGGTCTGCTGTGGTGCGGGTCTGCTGTGGTGCGGGTCTGCTGTGGTGCGGGTCTGCTGTGGTGCGGGTCCCCCCCAGGGGGTTGGGCCACGGCTCAGTTGCAGTGGGGGGGTACGCCGCACGAGTGTACTTGGCTGCACCCATCGCTGCCGCAGGTACGCCCCATACTTTGGGGCTTAGCGTCGAAGCAAAGGCAGGCAGCAGCAGTGCGCCGTAAGTTTAAAAAGGCTGTAGTCCCCTCGCGGTTGAAGACGCAGTGCTTTAAGACGCAGCCAAATCCGCCTGAGGTGAGGCACCACACTAAACCCAGACCATCAGAACAACCATTAGTACATTTGATATAAGAACATGTCGCTCGTATATTATGAATGCTTAAGCGAATGTTGTGTGCAGGCTGAGATGTTTGGGCAGATTGTTTGAGGGCATTATATGACCCTGTACTGCTGCACACCCATGCCCCCTTCGCCCTTCCACGACTCTCTGCCTCACCCGCTATTTCTTCATCTCCCACACAGCACACATCCTTACGCCATTCCCCTAGCCCACTCACACCTCTTTCCCTATCCTCCTCTCTTACCCCTTCCATCCTGTTGTTTTTGTCCTTCATCTATTTCTGTGCAGGCAACAGCAGCAGCAACACCAACAGCAGCAGCAACAGCCACAGCCACAGTAGCAGCAACACCAACAGCAGCAGCAACAGCCACAGCCACAGTAGCAGCAACACCAACAGCAGCAGCAGCAGGCGAGGAGGAGGATTCGCGGGCGCGGTTGTCAGCTGGTGTGTTGCAGCAGGAGCAGGAGGAGGAGGAGGAGGAGGAGGAAAGGGCGGCAGCAGGTGGAGGGGGGCGCGAGGGAGGT
Source organism: Closterium sp. Yama58-4 (assembly GCA_947470075.1). Classification (NCBI taxonomy): domain Eukaryota; kingdom Viridiplantae; phylum Streptophyta; class Zygnematophyceae; order Desmidiales; family Closteriaceae; genus Closterium; species Closterium sp. Yama58-4. The sequence goes on from CANIUD010000459.1 coordinate 128,401, forward strand.
GGGGGGTCAGGGGGGCATCATGATGGACCTTGATCCGGCCGACCGCCACTCGCAGGACGAGGTGAGCCACGGAAAGCCAGGGGCGAGGGGGTGGGGGTGGGCGTGAGGAAGGCAGTGAGATTTAGCTCCTAACTGAACCTACTTGTTCAGTTTTGGCCCTCTCAAGTCGACCCAACCCAGAAAGCCAGGTCGATCCGACCCAGCATAAATTGGGTTTGGGACCCGACCCGGCCAGATGTGTACCCGGCTGAACACGGCCGAGTCGGTGATTGGAAAAGGTCGGCCCGACCTGGGCAAAAAGGGTCATCAAAATTCTTAAGCATAGGCACCAGAGCAGTACAACAACCATTGGTGCCTCTATGATTACTTATAACTTGATATGATTGAGGGTCTGTACTGCTTCCCACCCACGTCTATCCGCCTAATCCGTTAGTATCTTTTCACCTCAATCCCCCTCACACCTCTTTGCCTCACCCGCTCTCTTCCCCCTTCATCCCGTTATTTTTGTCCGACCTCTATTTCTGTCCAGGAAAGAGCAGCATCAGTAGCAACACCATCACCAACAGTTGCAGTTGCAGCATCACCTCCAGCAGCATCAGGAGCAACAACAGTGGCAGCAGGAGCAGCAGGAGCAGCAGGCGAGGAGGCGGGAGATGCGCGGGCGCGTTTGTCAGCTGGTGAGTTGCAGCAGGAGCAGCAAGAGGAGGAGGCGGCGGCGATGGGAGGGCGGCAGCAGGTGGAGGGGGGGGCGGGGGGGGTGGGCGAGCAGTGGAGCTCAATGGATGTTGATGCTGCGGACCCCGCCACACAGGACCAGGTGAGCCCAGAGGACCCACGGGCGAGGGGGTGGGCAGCATGCACATGAGGAGGGGCACGAGGACGACTTGTGAGCCCTTCGTGCTGACAGCTGGTGGGAGAGGGGCCTCTGCCGTGGCTACGCGGGTGCTGAGAGGGCGTGTGTGTGCATCCAGCAGGTGAGTGCGTCAAGTGAGGCAACCATGATCTCACGCGTGTGTGGGAGGGGTATGGTATGGTGCGGACATGTGTGCGACGGCGGTCGACAGAGAGTTGTTCGCCTGGGCTGCGAGGGAAGCCGGCGCCCAGACCCGCGCCTGTTGCGCTTCTCCCCGCGGTGACGTGCAGTGGGTGAGAGGCAGCAGGTGAGAGGCAGTGGGTGAGAGGCAGTGGGTGAGAGGCAGTGGGTGAGAGGCAGCAGGTGAGAGGCAGTGGGTGAGAGGCAGTGGGTGAGAGGCAGTGGGTGAGAGGCAGCAGGTGAGAGGCAGTGGGTGAGAGGCAGCAGGTGAGAGGCAGTGGGTGAGAGGCAGCAGGTGAGAGGCAGTGGGTGAGAGGCAGCAGGTGAGAGGCAGTGGGTGAGAGGCAGCAGGTGAGAGGCAGTGGGTGAGAGGCAGCAGGTGAGAGGCAGTGGGTGAGAGGCAGCAGGTGAGAGGCAGTGGGTGAGAGGCAGCAGGTGAGAGGCAGTGGGTGAGAGGCAGCAGGTGAGAGGCAGTGGGTGAGAGGCAGCAGGTGAGAGGCAGTGGGTGAGAGGCAGCAGGTGAGAGGCAGTGGGTGAGAGGCAGCAGGTGAGAGGCAGTGGGTGAGAGGCAGCAGGTGAGAGGCAGTGGGTGAGAGGCAGCAGGTGAGAGGCAGTGGGTGAGAGGCAGCAGGTGAGAGGCAGTGGGTGAGAGGCAGCAGGTGAGAGGCAGTGGGTGAGAGGCAGCAGGTGAGAGGCAGTGGGTGAGAGGCAGCAGGTGAGAGGCAGTGGGTGAGAGGCAGCAGGTGAGAGGCAGTGGGTGAGAGGCAGCAGGTGAGAGGCAGTGGGTGAGAGGCAGCAGGTGAGAGGCAGTGGGTGAGAGGCAGCAGGTGAGAGGCAGTGGGTGAGAGGCAGTGGGTGAGAGGCAGTGGGTGAGAGGCAGCAGGTGAGAGGCAGCAGGTGAGAGGCAGTGGGTGAGAGGCAGCAGGTGAGAGGCAGTGGGTGAGAGGCAGCAGGTGAGAGGCAGTGGGTGAGAGGCAGCAGGTGAGAGGCAGTGGGTGAGAGGCAGCAGGTGAGAGGCAGTGGGTGAGAGGCAGCAGGTGAGAGGCAGTGGGTGAGAGGCAGCAGGTGAGAGGCAGTGGGTGAGAGGCAGCAGGTGAGAGGCAGTGGGTGAGAGGCAGCAGGTGAGAGGCAGTGGGTGAGAGGCAGCAGGTGAGAGGCAGTGGGTGAGAGGCAGCAGGTGAGAGGCAGTGGGTGAGAGGCAGAAGGTGAGAGGCAGTGGGTGAGAGGCAGCAGGTGAGAGGCAGTGGGTGAGAGGCAGCAGGTGAGAGGCAGTGGGTGAGAGGCAGCAGGTGAGAGGCAGTGGGTGAGAGGCAGTGGGTGAGAGGCAGTGGGTGAGAGGCAGTGGGTGAGAGGCAGCGGGTGAGAGGCAGTGGGTGAGAGGCAGCAGGTGAGAGGCAGTGGGTGAGAGGCAGCAGGTGAGAGGCAGTGGGTGAGAGGCAGCAGGTGAGAGGCAGTGGGTGAGAGGCAGCAGGTGAGAGGCAGTGGGTGAGAGGCAGCAGGTGAGAGGCAGTGGGTGAGAGGCAGCAGGTGAGGAGAGGCAGCGAGGCGAGTTGCATGGTGGCTATCTTGAAAGTGGGGACTGCATGGCTGCAAGCTGCTTCTGCACGAATGCAGCTCCGCCCTCCTGTGCACCAACGTGGTACAGGTAGGCCCTCCGTGCTCTAGGGCACACCTGCGGGGAGGCCTTCTGATTGCACCTGCGAGTCAGCCCAGCCCCACATTGGCGCGGGTTGTGTTGGCGCGGGTTGTGTTGTGTGGGAGGCCCAGTGCTGATAGCCTGTTGCTGACGTGGTTGAAGGCTGCTGTGCAGTCGCCCGGGTGTCCGACGGAAGGTAACGCCATCAGCATATGCCACGCAGAGCACGTTGGGGTGGGCAGCGGCGGTGGCGGAGAGGGCGGGGTGGATTCCGGCTGCGAAAAGAAGGAAACACTAGGCGAACGCCCCTCTCGCTAAGTAATGGTGGGTTTGTGAAGCCAGCATCGATGGCTGGGCGTAGGTGAAGTGCACCAGTGGGGCAGTTGGTAGAGCGGTGAGTGGGCGAGTGAGTGCATGATGGCGTCTCGGTTAAAGGGCTTTGAGAGGTCCGCCTGCAGAATCAAGGCCTCGGGGTGCGTGGACAGGCAAGTTCTTGCTGCGTGCATGATTGTTTCCGCTCGCCCTCTGACCGCCACACCAACTTGTAAGGGCAGGAAGAAGTGCCGTGCAGCACCGGCAGCCACTGTGAGGGCAGGCTGAGCTACCAGCCGGGTAAAACACTCGCCTCTGCCTAAGGGCCGCGCCGCACGTGGGGCTTGGCCAGGGCGAGAAGGCGAGAGGAGGTGAAGGCTAGTGGTGGGTGCCTGGACAGTGGCGGAGGGCATACACACCGGGGTTGCCTCTAGGACGAGCGTGGCCCTACGCAGGCTGTTACAACGCACAACCCTTCTGCTCTAGCCCTCCATCTCCAACTCCCTCTCCCTCTTCCCCTCCTCTCTCTCTCACTCTCCCTCTCCCTCTCCCTCTCCCTCTCCCTCCCCCCCTCCCTCTCCCTCTCACTCTCCCTCTCCCCCTCTCTCTCATTCTCCCTCTCCCTCTATTTTTATCCAGGCGGCACTGCCAACACCACCAACAGCAGCAGGCGCAACAACAGGCGCAGCAACAGGCGCAGCAACAGGCGCAGCAACAGGCGCAGCAACTGGCGCAGCAACAGGCGCAGCAAGAGGTGGCTCAGCACAAGCGGAGGAAGCAGCAGCCACTTGTGGCCCTTCCAATGCTCCTGTAGCATTAACAGCAGCGGACGCAGCAGCAATAGCAACAGCAATAGCAGCAGCCTTAGAAGCTCACGCAGCACGAGCAGAATCGGCAGAAGCAGCACTAGCTGCAGCAATGGCAGTAGCAACGGAGCAGCGGATGAGTTTGAGTGCGTTTGCGACTGAGATGCGTACTCTGTCCATGTCCTTGGCCTCGGGGATGAGTGGTGAGGCAGCCGTAGCAGCGGCCGCAGCAGCAGCAGCAGCAGCAGCAGGGGCAGCAGCAGGGGCAGCAGCAGGAGCCAGCACGAGCAGCACCAGCAGCAACAGCAACAGCAGGAGTAGGAGTAGCACCAACAGCAGCAGCAGTAGTGGGAGCTGCAGCAGGAGGAACAGCAGCAGGAGAAGCAGCAGTAGCACCAACAGCAGCAGCAGCAGCAGCAGCAGCAGCAGCAACAGCGGCAGCAGCAGCAGCAGCAGCGGCGGCAGCGGCGAGCACGAGCAGCAGCAGCACAAGGACATTCACAAGCAGCACTGCAAGAAACTGGAGCTTCAGCAGCAGAAGACGGAAAAACAGGAGGGCGTAAAAGAGGGAGGGGGGAGCAGGGAGTTGGGAGAACGGGAGGGGTGATGATGGGGTTGAGCCAGCAGCGACAGCGCCCGAGTGCAGTGAGAGGGAGGGGGGGGGGTCGAAGGGGAGGGCGTGGTAGAGGGAGGGGGGAGCAGGGAGAGGGGAGAAGGGAGCAGGAAAAGCTGAAGGGTGTATATGCGAGGTAAGGAGAGGAAGTACCCTGTTCCCGAAGTAGCATTTTACAAGGGTAAAGAAAAATTGGTAACATACACTGGGGGGGAGTTCGTGACCCAGCTGTCAGCGGCGGTTTTCGCGAGGGTCACAGTAGTTGTGCACACGGTGCTGCCTCAGGGGCCAGAGGGAGTGAGTTTGTTGCCAGGATTGAAGGGGAAGGTGAAAGATTTCTTAACGGGGGATGAGGTGAATTGTGTACGGGATAATATGGATGCCGCAGTGCCTTGGTGGTATGAGGTGAAACATGCCAAGGTGGTGGCGGACAGGGAAAATTGGGGAGACTGGTTGCCGGAGAAACTTCTGCCACCTGGGGCGGCATTGAAGCGGGCGCGATTGGAACCACGTGCGGCGGCCCAGCCAGCAGCGCAGGGGTAGCGCCAGGTGCGTCCATGTGTGGTGGGGGGGGTTGGACTTGGGGGTAATGGCAGGGGAGGGTGGAGGCAGTGGGAGGTGGAGAGGGAGGGGGGGGTGTGAGATGTGCCTCACACGGCCATTGCTTGCTCTGTCTTGCTGCTTCCGTGGGATGTTTCGGCCGTCACGGCCCTTGTTCCCTTCCCATGCACCCCTGCCCATCCCATGCACCCTCTCCCATCTCACGCGCCACTCCCTTACCCTTGCGTCCCGTGGTCTCATCCCATTCAACCCCCTCCCATCCTTTTGTGCGCTTCACTGCATGGCAGAGGGGCAGCACAGGGCGTTGCGCTGCAGCGAGTGGGGGGGCAGCAGCAGGCTGTACCCGCATGGACGTCACACCTTCCCAGCGGTCAACTGCAATGCCAACACTCGCTCCCTCTCTTCCACATCCCCTCCTCTTTTCGCATCGCCTCTTTATCGCCACCCATTTTTCCCTCCCCCTCCCCCACACATCGCCTCCCTCCATGACGCCTCCTTTCGCGGCACCTCCCCTCACGCCGTCTCCTCGTTTCGGAGCTCAGGGCGTCTATGGCGCTGTAGGTTAACTGAAGTATGTGGCTTATGTCTGGAGTGTAGCAGTCAACAAAATTGGATGTTCCACTGTTTCTAAACAAGTGTATGCATGCCGGTAGCTACTGTATATGTGCTAACCCACAGTATCACTTGCCACTTCACATCACATTCCATGTGCACAGCAACGTGACACGCCGATGGACCTTTTGTCTGATTCGTCTGACGGTTTTCCACCTCATGTGTTTCTGTTTTTCCATACCGTATTATTCATGGCTTGGTAATGATTAGGATAGTCCGTTTGTAGCCATGGCCTCGTTCCTCTGCTCTGCTCGATCCATGTAGCTGTTTCTAGCAGGGTGGCGCGCAGTAGCCTGTAGGCTAGTGCAGTTGCAAGGAATAACAAGTGTCCAGCTTGAGCAAACAGCGAGAGTGCAAGAAAGCGAGGCAAGGCGACCATGTGGCCCCTTGCTTCACATGCAACTGTGAGAGTACAGGAGGAGTGCTTCATCATGCATCGTATTGGAATTGCGGGTCCTGTTTTGTCCATTGCATGCAAGTGGCACAGCATCCTCATGTTTGCATCCTCGCTTTGCTCCCTTCGTCCGTTCACTAATGACTATCCCTCTTCACAACCCCCTCTCCTTCTCCCCTTCTCCCTTGGCCCCCTCCTTCTCCACCCTTGGCCCAATCCTTCTCCCTTCCCCCAATCCTTGTCATCTCCACTGTGGTACGGCAGCTGGTGTTTAACAGCATGGGGTGCAGTGCAGGGGGGGCAGCCCGGCCAGGGGATGGTGTGGTCGTTCTCTGACCTCCTCTTGCTGCTCACCACACAATCAAACCACTGCCGCGTAGACTCACAGGGGGGTAGAGGGAAGAAATGAGGGGCAGAAAAGTGACAGCAGTAGTGTCTCTCCCTATGACCAAGCATGTGCATGCATCACCAAGTTTCTTATCCTTCGTAGAATCACCTCTGTCACCCCTGATGGGGTGTTGAACGGGATACCTCCAGAGACGATTCGTGCATTGGATGCTGACTATGCTTCCCTTGTTTGGAAGTTTTGAGAGGAGCAACCGACAAGTGCTTCAGACATCATGACGCGTATGCATGCCTGCATGTGAATCAAGGGGCCTGCTTGTATGCATGGGAGGGTGTGCATGCACGTGTGTGTATGGGTGGTCACAGATACACTCACCCATACGAGTGCATGCATGCAAGGACAGAGAGAGATACACTGCCACGTCAATCCGCGCCAAACCCGCCCACAAACTCGTGTGCATCCATGCGCTCCGCATGGTTAGTAAAGACGGTATCAGGCGTCGCTGCCACATACTCTGCCACGCCAATCCACGCCACCGTGCCAAACCCGCCCACAAAATAGATGTCGCTGGTGGGGGGAGGGAGGGGGAGGGAACGGGAGGGAAGGACATGGGCGGGTTGAAGCATGGTCTCGCATACTCAGCCACGCCATTCCACGCCACCGTGCCAAAGCCCCTCACAAAATATGACACTGGAGGAGTGGGAGAGAGGGAGGAAGGGTGCGATGGGGGAAGGGTGCGATGGGGGAAGGGTGCGATGGGGGAAGGGTGCGATGGGGGAAGGGTGCGATGGGGGAAGGGTGCGATGGGGGAAGGGTGCGATGGGGGAAGGGTGCGATGGGGGAAGGGTGCGATGGGGGAAGGGTGCGATGGGGGAAGGGTGCGATGGGGGAAGGGTGCAGGGATTGAACTCTGGCAAGTCAAACGGACAGCTTGTGGGATGATTGTGGGGAGAGGGGACGGGCGGAGGGGAGGGGAGGAAAGGAAAAGCTACCTCGCTCAACCTCCCTCCCCGCACCACTGCCTCTCACCCGCGACCCCCACCCCCAGCCACTGCCACTTACTCGCCCTCCCCGCACCACTGCCTCTCACCCGCTCTCACCATCCCCTCTCACCCGCCCTCACTGAGCACATGTGGCACAGGCAGTGAGGCAATGGGCACATGCACCCATGCACGCATGCACACACGCAGCGAGAAGCAGCATCACAGAACTCCGCGCAGTGTGCGCCAGTCTTGGCGGGCGCGCACCTGTTGCGCCCGCTCACTGTCAGCTCCAGTTGGAACTCCGCGCGCCGCGCGTCGCCTCATCGTCGCACGCCGCCAGCGCCACGGCCGTCCACCGCCCCACGCGCCCGCTCCCCCCGAGAACCACCACGCGCTTCTCGCCCCCGCTGCTTCGCTCGTCCCCGTCCCCGCCCCTCGACTCCTCCCCCTCATCCGCGCCGTCCGCCGCCTGCGCCGATGGCGCGCCGCCTGGCCGCCCCGCGGAGAGGGGCGAGCGGAGTGCGGCGACGGCAGAGAGGACTCGCGGCATGGCGGAGAGCGGCGGTAGGGGGGCGGAGCAGTGATATGGGTGATGCAAAACGCATGGCGGAATGAGAGGCGCGCAAAGCTAGTGCGCGCGGGCGAGGGGAAGCGCGGACATGGGGGTCGGAATGCAAGCGACAGACGCGGCGAGGGGGGGAGTTGTGTGGGAAGGAACTCGTGAAGGGGGGCGTTGGGGGACGCCCTGAGATGCGTTGAGGAACGCCAAGAGGAGCCTGGCCATGCCGCTGCGGGGGGAAAGGGGGGGCGTGAGCGTTCTGCTTCAAGTGGGTGCGGAGAGGGGGGGAGGAGTGACAACGGAAGGAGGGGGGAGCTTAAGGGAAGGGGGAAAGTCGTAGAGAATATGCCCTCTCATGGTCGCTCCACCCCATCCGTAGCTACAGCCTGCTGTTTCTCGTCGTTTATAGCAGGAACTAGCAGAGCGACGGAGGGTAATAGATTCGGCGGGAAGCAAACACGGCGCGACATGAGGAAATAACAGCGCGACAGGGAGCAAGTCGTCGCGCTACGGTTGGGAAACCAAGCATACGCACTCCGTCCCTTGGTACTGACGTTTTCCAGCTTGCACGTTTTTCCAGAGCATAGCCTCTAAACGACGTCGATATCGAGATTTGCAAAAGCGGCGAAACGCGGAGGACAGGTGGAATAATCGCGTACCTATACTTGCAGATATGCACTCGGAATGCTCCTGGCGGCATTGCTAGTCGACAGACGTTTCCACGCTGTGCCTTATTATTCCTTTTCGTTGGCTCGTTTTTACACAAACATGAAAAATATTCACGAGGTTGCTCGGAAGGAGGAGCTTAGCGTGAGTCAATCAGCAACAAGACTTGTGATCCACTGTGCAACTGATTGGGCGGCTCGCTGTACAGCAAAGGGGAAACGTAGGCGAGGAAGCTCGGCGAATTCGAGCCTTGGTACGCGGTTTGGGGGCTTTCGCAGGGAGGTCGCACGGCGAGTCTCCGTGTCGAGCCTTTTTTTTCCGAACCTGACCCAACCTTTTCCAATTCGTTGGTCATCAGGGTACCGCGCTATCGAATGGGCCAGAGGTTCTCTTTGCTCTTTTCAAACCCTCGTATTTCCAACTCTTCTTACCAGTTCTCTTCCATTTTCCAGCCATTTCTCCCCACGTAATCAAGCATACCGGTATCTCTTTTGTTTTGTTATCGTCGTTCTCACGCTCTCGATTCGGTGCAGCGGCGAACCGTTTCGGAAAAACTTCTGGCAGCGGGCGAATGAGCGAAGGGCGAATCCACGCAGTCGTATAGCTTGCATACGAACTCAGTCTTATACCCGTGTCGCCTCCCTTCGCGGCCTCGCCTCGCCTCCCTCGCATCGGCTACTATTGCGGGCTCGCCTCGCATTGCTTCGCCTCGCAGGTACCCTCCCCGCAATGTCGCGCACCTCGCATTCGGGGCATTAGCCGAACAAGCGCCCTGCCGCGTTCGCCCATCCGCAAGCGCCCTGCCGCGTTCGCCCATCCGCAAGCGCCCTGCCGCGTTCGCCCATCCGCAAGCGCCCTGCCGCGTTCGCCCATCCGCAAGCGCCCTGCCGCTTTCTCCCATTCACAGGCGCCCTGCTGCATTCACGCCTCCTCCACCTCTCATGCCCCCCTATCAATCTCCCCGGATCGTGATACGCCATTCATTCTCCCATCGGCACGCACCGCACCGCGTTCTCCCCTCCGTAAGCACCCTGCCGCATTCTCCCAAGCGTATGCGCTTTGTCGTCTCCTCCTTTACTGCCTTGCACCACCGTCCCCTTCCCCCTCGCCTCCCTTCCTTGCGCCTCGACCCTTACCCACTCTGATCCCTTCCTCCCTTGCAGGGAAGTCCCATCCCCCCTCTCGTCCCTTCCTCCCTTGCGCCACCGTCCCATCCCCCTTCTCCTCCCTTCCTCCCGTTGCCAGGTCCTCTGATAGGCGCGCGCGAACAGGTGGGGTGATTGAGCTGTGTGGCGTGGCGGAGGTGGCGCCGTCGGCCAGCGCGGAGGTGGCGCCGTCGGCCAGCGCGGAGGTGGCGCCGTCGGCCAGCGCTGAGGCGTCTGCGGAAGGGAGTAGTGTGGAGGAGGGGGAGGTGAGCCTTGACAGACGTTCAGTAGTTCTAGGTCACAGTGGGCAGAGGTGAGCCTTGACAGAGGTTCCGTAGTTCTAGGTCACAGTGGGCAGAGGTGAGCCTTGACAGAGGTTCCGTAGTTCTAGGTCACAGTGGGCAGAGGTGAGCCTTGACAGAGGTTCCGTAGTTCTAGGTCACAGTGGGCAGAGGTGAGCCTTGACAGAGGTTCCGTAGTTCTAGGTCACAGTGGGCAGAGGTGAGCCTCGACAGAGGTTCCGTAGTTCTAGGTCACAGTATGTCAACTCTGCTCTTCCGCCTCTCGCTCCTGTCCCTCCACCTCTCCCTTTGCATGTGCTATCGTTCCCGCCAGGCATACGCGGAGATGGAGGAGAGACAGGGCAATGCTCGCATGACGCATGTCCTGCGGTTGCTCGCCCAGGTAGAGCAGGTATAATTTGATGCTATGGTGTGGTGGAGGTATGTTATGATGCGGGTCTGCTGTGGTGCGGGTCTCCCCAAGGGGGTTGGGCCACGGCTCAGTTGCAGTGGGGGGGTACGCCGCACGAGTGTACTTGGCTGCACCCATCGCTGCCGCAGGTACGCCCCATACTTTGGGGCTTAGCGTCGAAGCAAAGGCAGGCAGCAGCAGTGCGCCGTAAGTTTAAAAAGGCTGTAGTCCCCTCGCGGTTGAAGACGCAGTGCTTTAAGACGCAGCCAAATCCGCCTGAGGTGAGGCACCACACTAAACCCAGACCATCAGAACAACCATTAGTACATTTGATATAAGAACATGTCGCTCGTATATTATGAATGCTTAAGCGAATGTCTTGTGCAGGCTGAGATGTTTGGGCAGATTGTTTGAGGGTATTTTATGACCCTCTACTGCTTCACACCCACGCCCCGTTCGCCCTTCCACGACTCTCTGCCTCACCCGCTATCTCTTCACCTCCCACACAGCACACATCCTTACGCCATTCCCCTAGCCCACTCACACCTCTTTCCCTATCCTCCTCTCTTACCCCTTCCATCCTGTTGTTTTTGTCCTTCATGTATTTCTGTGCAGGCAACAGCAGCAGAAACACCAACAGCAGCAGCAACAGCCACAGTAGCAGCAACACCAACAGCAGCAACAACAGCCACAGCCACAGTAGCAGCAACACCAACAGCAGCAGCAACAGCCACAGTAGCAGCAACACCAACAGCAGCAGCAACAGCCACAGCCACAGTAGCAGCAACACCAACAGCAGCAGCAACAGCCACAGCCACAGTAGCAGCAACACCAACAGCAGCAGCAACAGCCACAGCCACAGTAGCAGCAACACCAACAGCAGCAGCAGCAGGCGAGGAGGAGGATTCGTGGGCGCGGTTGTCAGCTGGTGTGTTGCAGCAGGAGCAGGAGGAGGAGGCGGAGGAGGAGGAGGGGAAAGGGCGGCAGCAGGTGGAGGGGGGCGCGAGGGAGGTGGGGGGTCAGGGGGGCATCATGATGGACCTTGATCCTGCCGACCACCACTCACAGGACGAGGTGAGCCACGGAAAGCCAGGGGCGAGGGGGTGGGGGTGGGCGCGAGGAAGGCAGTGAGGAGGATGTGAGGGATAACAGGGGGACATACGAGGCGTGCAACAGCAGTGGACAGGAGCTTGAAAGAGAGCGAACTTCTCCCCCTCCACAACCCCTCCTTCCACCTTTTGTCTTTCTAAGCATCCCAGGAAATAGCTAAAGAAGCAAGCAGGCAAGTCAGGTAAGTCGAATCTAGGTGACGAAGCAAACTAAAAGGACATAGACCAGCTTCCTTGCCACTACTTGTAACAGGCAAGCATTGCTCCAAGGAAACTTCACGAGGGGCTCTTCAGTAAAGCGTACTATACGACGACCTCATGAGGTACAGTGCAGTGCAATGCTGGACGTTGAGCGGCTGCTGCCAAGGGAGCTCTAGTCCCGGCTCCAATACTATGCAGCAGTCCCCAGGTGAGAAGGTGTCTTCTGGCCCGCCCATACGTGGATTTTCGGCTATAGCGGGTATGCTGTGATGCAGGTATGCTGTGATGCAGGTATGCTGTGATGCAGGTGATGCAGGTGTGAACCTAAACCCTCCTCTCCCTCTTCGTCTCCTTCTCCCTCTGTTTTTTGTCCAGGCGGCAGCAGCAACACCACCATCAGCAGCAACACCACCATCAGCAGCAAATGCAGAAGTAGCAGCGACACCATCAGCAGTTACAGCAACGCCACCAGCAGACGAGGAGGCGGCGGTGGGAGGGGGCCATCACGAGGAGCAGGTGGAGGGGGGGGCGCGTGAGGTGGACGAGCAGGGGAGTGGTCTAATGGATCTTGATGACCGTGGCCCCGCCACACACGACCAGGTGAGCCACGGGGAAACACGAGCGAGGGGGTGGGCGTGCGCGCGAGGAAGGGCGCGAATAGGAGGGGAGGGAGTACAGGGAAGGCACGTGCGTGTGCTTCCAGGCGAGGGCGCCCGACAGCTGGTGGGAGAGGGGCCTCTGCCGTGGCTACGCGGGTGCAGAGAGGACGTGCGTGTGCATCCAGCAGGTGAGTGAGTGAGGACTGCAGCCACTGCGTGATGAAGGGCATTTAGGGTGGCGAAATATGAAGTGAGCGCTAAATGCGCAAGGGAATGGGGTAGGATGACAGGATGAGGGCTGAAGGCACAAGGGATGATGGAATCAATCAAATAAGCGGTTCGTGCCTCAGGTGGCGCTGCCTCAAGTGGCGCTGCCTCAAGTGGCGCTGGCCAAGTCCCGACCACTAAACTGCTCCCCACCACACCCCCCCTTGCACCCATTCTCTCTCTGCCTCACCTCTCCTCCGCACCCTTCCCGGCACAGGCCGTGGCGGTGATGGAGCAGCAGCAGCGGGCTCAGGCGCCCCCCACCGTGCGCCGTCTGCTGGTGCGTGTGTGCCTTGCATCTTGACTCCTCTGCCTCTGACTCCTAGCATTCAGTGATTCCACTTCCCACCCCTGCATGTGACTCTGGTTCTGTTGGTCACTGCATGCCTCTCTTGCTAATAGCATTTTCCAATATGTCAACTCTGCTCTTCCTCCTCTCGCTCCTGTCCACCCATCATTCCTGCCAGTTAACTGCGGTGGCGATGGAGAAAGCCGGCAATGCTAACATGGCCCGTCTCAGTCGGCTGCTCGCCCACTCAATGCAGGTATGCTGTGGTGCGGGTTTGAGTGCTGCTATGGTTGCTGGAAGTTCACTAAATGATGACGTTATATATGAATGCATCTTCAATCCACAGGATGCTGCGGGTATGAGTGCCGCTGTGGTTGCTGCCAGACTTGGTTGTACGTGAAGACAGGTAGAGATAGGAGGGGGATGGCAACCGCGTGGAGTCCGTTGCTATCAGACTTGGTTTTACACATCTCGACATTGAGCTCAGCCCAACCTTGCCGCGATCCTTCGCCCATCATTCTGGACTTTAGCGCACGATCTGCCAATTTAGCTCCTAACTGAACCTACTTGTTCAGTTTTGGCCCTCTTGAGTCGACCCAACCCAGAAAGCCAGGTCGATCCGACCCAGCATAAATTGGGTTTGGGACCCGACCCGGCCAGATGTGTACCCGGCTGAACACGGCCGAGTCGGTGATTGGAAAAGGTCGGCCCGACCTGGGCAAAAAGGGTCATCAAAATTCCTAAGCATAGGCACCAGAGCAGTACAACAACCATTGGTGCCTCTATGATTACTTATAACTTGATGTGATTGAGGGTCTGTACTGCTTCCCACCCACGTCTATCCGCCTAATCCGTTAGTATCTCTTCACCTCAACCCCCCTCACACCTCTTTGCCTGACCCGCTCTCTTCCCCCTTTATCCCGTTATTTATTTCTGTCCAGGAAAGAGCAGCATCAGTAGCAACACCATCACCAACAGTTGCAGTTGCAGCATCACCTCCAGCAGCATCAGGAGCAACAACAGTGGCAGCAGGAGCAGCAGGAGCAGCAGGCGAGGAGGCGGGAGATGCGCGGGCGCGTTTGTCAGCTGGTGAGTTGCAGCAGGAGCAGCAAGAGGAGGAGGCGGCGGCGATGGGAGGGCGGCAGCAGGTGGAGGGGGGGCGGGGGGGGGGTGGGCGAGCAGTGGAGCTCAATGGATGTTGATGCTGCGGACCCCGCCACACAGGACCAGGTGAGCCCAGGGGACCCACGGGCGAGGGGGTGGGCAGCATGCACATGAGGAGGGGCGCGAGGACGACTTGTGAGCCCTTCTTGCTGACAGCTGGTGGGAGAGGGGCCTCTGCCGTGGCTACGCGGGTGCTGAGAGGGCGTGTGTGTGCATCCAGCAGGTGAGTGCGTCAAGTGAGGCAACCATGATCTCACGCGTGTGTGGGAGGGGTATGGTATGGTGCGGACATGTGTGCGACGGCGGTCGACAGAGAGTTGTTCGCCTGGGCTGCGAGGGAAGCCGGCGCCCAGACCGGCGCCTGTTGCGCTTCTCCCCGCGGTGACGTGCAGTGGGTGAGAGGCAGCAGGTGAGAGGCAGTGGGTGAGAGGCAGCAGGTGAGAGGCAGTGGGTGAGAGGCAGCAGGTGAGAGGCAGTGGGTGAGAGGCAGCAGGTGAGAGGCAGTGGGTGAGAGGCAGCAGGTGAGAGGCAGTGGGTGAGAGGCAGCAGGTGAGAGGCAGTGGGTGAGAGGCAGCAGGTGAGAGGCAGTGGGTGAGAGGCAGCAGGTGAGAGGCAGTGGGTGAGAGGCAGCAGGTGAGAGGCAGTGGGTGAGAGGCAGTGGGTGAGAGGCAGTGGGTGAGAGGCAGTGGGTGAGAGGCAGTGGGTGAGAGGCAGTGGGTGAGAGGCAGTGGGTGAGAGGCAGCAGGTGAGAGGCAGTGGGTGAGAGGCAGTGGGTGAGAGGCAGTGGGTGAGAGGCAGCAGGTGAGAGGCAGCAGGTGAGAGGCAGTGGGTGAGAGGCAGCAGGTGAGAGGCAGCAGGTGAGAGGCAGTGGGTGAGAGGCAGTGGGTGAGAGGCAGCAGGTGAGAGGCAGTGGGTGAGAGGCAGGAGGTGAGAGGCAGTGAGTGAGAGGCAGTGGGTGAGAGGCAGCAGGTGAGAGGCAGTGGGTGAGAGGCAGTGGGTGAGAGGCAGTGGGTGAGAGGCAGCAGGTGAGAGGCAGCAGGTGAGAGGCAGTGGGTGAGAGGCAGCAGGTGAGAGGCAGTGGGTGAGAGGCAGCAGGTGAGAGGCAGTGGGTGAGAGGCAGCAGGTGAGAGGCAGTGGGTGAGAGGCAGCAGGTGAGAGGCAGTGGGTGAGAGGCAGCAGGTGAGAGGCAGTGGGTGAGAGGCAGCAGGTGAGAGGCAGTGGGTGAGAGGCAGCAGGTGAGAGGCAGTGGGTGAGAGGCAGCAGGTGAGAGGCAGTGGGTGAGAGGCAGCAGGTGAGAGGCAGTGGGTGAGAGGCAGCAGGTGAGAGGCAGTGGGTGAGAGGCAGCAGGTGAGAGGCAGTGGGTGAGAGGCAGAAGGTGAGAGGCAGTGGGTGAGAGGCAGCAGGTGAGAGGCAGTGGGTGAAAGGCAGCAGGTGAGAGGCAGTGGGTGAGAGGCAGTGGGTGAGAGGCAGTGGGTGAGAGGCAGTGGGTGAGAGGCAGCGGGTGAGAGGCAGTGGGTGAGAGGCAGCAGGTGAGAGGCAGTGGGTGAGAGGCAGCAGGTGAGAGGCAGTGGGTGAGAGGCAGCAGGTGAGAGGCAGTGGGTGAGAGGCAGCAGGTGAGAGGCAGTGGGTGAGAGGCAGCAGGTGAGAGGCAGTGGGTGAGAGGCAGCAGGTGAGAGGCAGTGGGTGAGAGGCAGCGAGGCGAGTTGCATGGTGGCTATCTTGAAAGTGGGGACTGCATGGCTGCAAGCTGCTTCTGCACGAATGCAGCTCCGCCCTCCTGTGCACCAACGTGGTACAGGTAGGCCCTCCGTGCTCTAGGGCACACCTGCGGGGAGGCCTTCTGATTGCACCTGCGAGTCAGCCCGGCCCCACATTGGCGCGGGTTGTGTTGGCGCGGGTTGTGTTGTGTGGGAGGCCCAGTGCTGATAGCCTGTTGCTGACGTGGTTGAAGGCTGCTGTGCAGTCGCCCGGGTGTCCGACGGAAGGTAACGCCATCAGCATATGCCACGCAGAGCACGTTGGGGTGGGCAGCGGCGGTGGCGGAGAGGGCGGGGTGGATTCCGGCTGCGAAAAGAAGGAAACACTAGGCGAACGCCCCTCTCGCTAAGTAATGGTGGGTTTGTGAAGCCAGCATCGATGGCTGGGCGTAGGTGAAGTGCACCAGTGGGGCAGTTGGTAGAGCGGTGAGTGGGCGAGTGAGTGCATGATGGCGTCTCGGTTAAAGGGCTTTGAGAGGTCCGCCTGCAGAATCAAGGCCTCGGGGTGCGTGGACAGGCAAGTTCTTGCTGCGTGCATGATTGTTTCCGCTCGCCCTCTGACCGCCACACCAACTTGTAAGGGCAGGAAGAAGTGCCGTGCAGCACCGGCAGCCACTGTGAGGGCAGGCTGAGCTACCAGCCGGGTAAAACACTCGCCTCTGGCTAAGGGCCGCGCCGCACGTGGGGCTTGGCCAGGGCGAGAAGGCGAGAGGAGGTGAAGGCTAGTGGTGGGTGCCTGGACAGTGGCGGAGGGCATATACTGGGGTTGCCTCTAGGACGAGCGTGGCCCTACGCAGGCTGCCACAACGCACAACCCTTCAGCTCTAGCCCTCCATCTCCAACTCCCTCTCCCTCTCCAACCCCCTCTCCCTCTCCCTCTTCCCCTCCTCTCTCTCTGTCTAGGCGGCATCACCAACAGCAGCAGAAGCAGGCGCAGCAACAGGCGCAGCAACAGGCGCAGCAACAGGCGCAGCAGCAGGCGCAGCAACAGGAGCAGCAACAGGCGCAGCAACAGGCGCAGCAACAGGAGCAGCGACAGGCGCAGCAACTGGCGCAGCAACAGGAGCAGCAACAGGCGCAGCAACAGGCGCAGCAACAGGCTCAGCAACAGGCGCAGCAACAGGAACAGCAACAGGCGCAGCAACAGGAGCAGCAACAGGAGCAGCAACAGGCGCAGCAACAGGCGCAGCAACAGGCTCAGCAACAGATGGCGCAGCACAAGCAGCAGCCACTTGTGGCCCTTCCAATGCTCCTGTAGCATTAACAGCAGCGGACGCAGCAGCAATAGCAACAGCAATAGCAGCAGCCTTAGAAGCTCACGCAGCACGAGCAGAATCGGCAGAAGCAGCACTAGCTGCAGCAATGGCAGTAGCAACGGAGCAGCGGATGAGTTTGAGTGCGTTTGCGACTGAGATGCGTACTCTGTCCATGTCCTTGGCCTCGGGGATGAGTGGTGAGGCAGCCGTAGCAGCGGCCGCAGCAGCAGCAGCAGCAGCAGCAGGGGCAGCAGCAGGGGCAGCAGCAGGAGCCAGCACGAGCAGCACCAGCAGCAACAGCAACAGCAGGAGTAGGAGTAGCACCAACAGCAGCAGCAGTAGTGGGAGCTGCAGCAGGAGGAACAGCAGCAGGAGAAGCAGCAGTAGCACCAACAGCAGCAGCAGCAGCAGCAGCAGCAGCAGCAACAGCGGCAGCAGCAGCAGCAGCAGCGGCGGCAGCGGCGAGCACGAGCAGCAGCAGCACAAGGACATTCACAAGCAGCACTGCAAGAAACTGGAGCTTCAGCAGCAGAAGACGGAAAAACAGGAGGGCGTAAAAGAGGGAGGGGGGAGCAGGGAGTTGGGAGAACGGGAGGGGTGATGATGGGGTTGAGCCAGCAGCGACAGCGCCCGAGTGCAGTGAGAGGGAGGGGGGGGGGTCGAAGGGGAGGGCGTGGTAGAGGGAGGGGGGAGCAGGGAGAGGGGAGAAGGGAGCAGGAAAAGCTGAAGGGTGTATATGCGAGGTAAGGAGAGGAAGTACCCTGTTCCCGAAGTAGCATTTTACAAGGGTAAAGAAAAATTGGTAACATACACTGGGGGGGAGTTCGTGACCCAGCTGTCAGCGGCGGTTTTCGCGAGGGTCACAGTAGTTGTGCACACGGTGCTGCCTCAGGGGCCAGAGGGAGTGAGTTTGTTGCCAGTCGTTGCGCTGTTGCGATTTTTTTACATCGTATGTCATCATTGCACCGTCTGATTGTTGCGCCGTTGCGTTGTTATCAATCAATATTTTTTGTTTTCCTCTTTAGATTAGCTTCTCTTAGTATTATTATGCTTTCCTTTGATCTGATTGAACACTCTTTTTTTAGAATAATTGGTACCAATCATTTTAACGGATTGATAAAGGAATTTATTTGAAATTTACCTTAGGAAGGCAAGAGGAGAGCTGCTAGATATAGGGCTCACAACAGAGAGGTGGAAGGTGCGGGAAGTGAAGGACCCGGGAGTGATAGTTCTGGTGGGGGCAAAGGGGGAGGAGCGCAGAGACCACATCACCAACGTGGCAGCCGCCAGACCCAGGCGAGTGGAGGAAATCGGGAGCTTCGCTGTCAAGGACCACAAGGATCCATCGGCCAACCCAGGAGCCAGAGGTCGAGGAGGGGGCAAGTGAATGTGACAGGCAAGACGACAGAGAGGCCAGAGCCAGACAGCAGGGAGACCATAAGAAGACGGCCAAGGAGAGGAGAAAAGGGCGGTGAAGGGTGGCAAATTCCGACAGCTGTCACGCAATTAATAAAGGCAATAGAAAGTAGATAGCAGAAGGAACCTTGATGAAATTGTGTGGCAGATTAGTGTAGAATAGCTTGTAGTGAGCATAAGAGGACGGCGGGAAGAGCCGAGAAAAGGGTAACGGCCCCTGAAGCGGGAAACCGAATGTAGGTACAGTCAAGATGCAACGGTACTGAAGAGAAGGGTACTTAGGGGCGCAGAGGGCCATTCGGCCTCTGCTTGCTTGTATGTTTTCTCAATTAGCTAAGCATCTTCCCCAAACCCTGGCTAGAGAAGCCAGTGCAAGCAGCAGCCAGCCGAGCTGATCGTTGGGAGTTGAGATTGTCCTAGACATTCTTTCTGGTGAATGTGACAGGCAAGGCGACAGAGAGGCCAGAGCCAGACAACAGGGAGACCATAAGAAGACTGCCAAGGAGAGGAGAAAAGGGCGGTGAAGGGTGGCAAATTCTGACACTGCGGACAGCACATGTGCTCCTCAGGCCGCTTCGTTCAACGAGAACATCAGCTCCAACGTGAAGTTGTCATCACCGTCGCCAACAATCAGAACCTGCGCATACGACGCCAAAGAGTTGTTCAACTTCAGTCAAGGGAAACAAACGTCATACTGCAAATGTCAAAGGTTTTAATAGCGGAGGGACTCGGCTACAACTTACTGAGCGTCAGCCAGTTGATGGCGAAAAGCATCCACCTCGAAGCAGATAGCACAACACAGGAGTTCAAGTTGTATCATGGGAGAGGAGGCCTCTACAGCGGCAAGGCCGTTCTTAAAAACAACGTCTTCGTCCTCGACTTCGTCCCAGATATAGGCACCACCGATAGCGACGCCATCGTCAACTTCACCGCTTCGACGCACTCGCCAGATCTAGACCCCGACTTCAGTCCTGGAGGCTTCTGGTACTCGCACACTATACCTGAGCCAGAACGAACAAGAGCGTTAGCAACAATTCAACGAGCAGCAGCAGAGACAACACCATCAGCAGCAGAGACAACATCGGCAGCAGGGACATCATCGGCAGCAGCAGGAACATCATCGGCAGCAGCAGAGACAACACCAACACCAACTGCAGGCCCGTCAACGGCACCCGTCTTCGTCGACGATTCGCCACCGACTCCTACGCAGCAGCTGACTCCGACTCCACGAGAAGTCCACCGAAGCGCCAACCTCACTACTGGCTTTTACTCCAACTCCGACATGTACAACGCTCACCCGGACATCGCGCCAGCGAAGACATCTGGCACGCACGAATGGGACATCCAAGTAACACAACGTTAAACAACACAATCAGAGCCGGAGTACTTAACAAAGATTCACTGCTTCTACACAAAGGGAGAGAACTTCAGCGAGTCCGAGGGACGTGCTTTACCTGTCCCGAAGCTGACTTACCAGATCAGCCGTTCGTCTCTCGCCACAACCCGAGCGCACCAGCTTACGCACCACTGGAGAAGGTGTACAGCGACATCCTGTACAATCGTACACTAGGACAAGGAGCATACAACTACACCATCACGTTCATCGACGCCGCCACACGATACGTCTGGCACTTCAACCTCCCGAGCCGCGACATGGCCTTCGAAGCCTTTGTCGCCTGGCTTCTAGCAGCAGAACAGGAATCAGGGGTGAAGTTAAAAAGTTTCCAGTCAGACGGAGGAGGAGAATATACGTTACAAAGGTTCAAGCAGTACATGGCAGAGAGAGGTATCAAGAGGCTCATCTCCCTTCCTTACGCCCATCAACAGCAAGGCGTAGCAGAAAGGATGAACAGGACCCTCCAGAACACCATGCGCAAGCTGCTACGTGGCATGCGGCTACCCAACCACCAGTGGCCCGACGCAATGGACCATGCCGTGATGCTGCACAACTTGCTCTCGTCATCATCGCTCCCGAACAACGCATCACCGCATCTGCTATGGACAGGAAAACTGGGCAGCACAAAAATGTTACGAGTTTTTGGCTGCATGGTACAGTACCGACCCCCAGCTGCACGAGCCGGCCGATTCTCCCAACGCGCACAGTGGGGACTACACCTGGGCATCGAAAAGAATTACAACGCGTGGAAGATTTTCGACGTCCACCCAAAGAAAACAGTGGCAGCACGTGACGTAATTTTCTATGAGTGGCCCACCCTCGACTGGAAGAACAACGGGACCTCACCAGTGGATTTCGCAGAGACCGAGCCTTTGCTCCGGCAGCAGATGAAGCTGACTTGGACAAGCAAAATGTGGATGGAGCCTCGGAAGAAGCCGGACCTCTCCCTTACTGTCCTGTCGACATTCCGATGGACGACGACAACCCTCGCGAAAGCATCAATGCCAAAATCTTCTACGACCTCGCCGACAACGGTTACGTTACACCTGCACAAGTCAACACCGACGAAGCAGAACGCATAGGACCAAATTTCATTCCTGACCCAGAAGCGGGAGACGAAGCAGTTTATCCCGAGGATACCACACTCCCCCGCTACACACAGAGTGGCCTCCAGATACTTGGCTTTAGATCACACCGACACGATCTACGGTTCCTGACTCTTCGCGATTGAATTCCGCGTCGATCTGTTCCCTCCAAAATAGCATCTGCCTCGACTGTTAGATTCGCACCTGCTCGATCAACGGCCCACATTCCAACTTCCACTTCATTTTGGGTCAGTTCAATCGCGTCCGTCAGGCTTCGCGTCATCGCGTTCGTGAGGGGCTTTGGCACGGTGGCGTGGAATGGCGTGGCTGAGTATGCGAGACCATGCTTCAACCCTCCCATGTCCTTCCCTCCCGTTCCCCCCCCCCTCCCTCCCCCACCGGCGACATCTATTTTGTGGGCGGGTTTGGCACAGTGGCGTGGATTAGCGTGGCAGAGTATGTGGCAGCGACGCCTGATACCGTCGCTACTAACCATGCAGAGCACATGGATGCACACGAGTTTGTGGGAGGGTTTGGCGCGGATTGACGTGGCAGTGTAACTTTCTCTGTCCTTGCATGCATGCACTCGTATGGGTGAGTGTATCTGTGACCACCCATACACACACGTGCATCCACACCCTCCCATGCATACAAGCAGGCCCCTTGATTCACATGCAGGCATGCATACGCGTCATGATGTCTGAAGCACGTGTCGGTTGCTCCTCTCCAAACTTCCAAACAAGGGAAGCATAGTCAGCATCCAATGCATGAATCGTCTCTAGAGGTATCCCGTTCGACACCCCATCAGGGGTGACAGAGGTGATTCTACAAAGGATAAGAAGATTGGTGATGCATGCACATGCTTGGTCATAGGGAGAGACACTACTGCTGTCACTTTTCTGCCACTATGGCAGTGGTTTGATTTTGTGGTGAGCAGCAAGAGGAGGTCAGAGAACGACCGCACCATCCCCTGGCCGGGCTGCCCCCCTGCAGTGCAACCCCATGCTGTTAAACACTGTTGGAAACAACTAATTCTAAAGCGCCTCTGTCGTGTCGAAACACCAAGCCACAATCGAAGCGAAGCATATCGAAGCACCGACGAGTCAACCCTCGGAGGTTGAGCAGTTGCTGGAGGTTACGCGAAAGTCAAAGGTCAAGCAACCTTTGACCTGACAAGTACAGCGCGACAGCAAGGACACACAACTGACTCGCTACAGAGCAGTTGCCCGAGTCGTCACTGTATCGAACCGCAACAGCAACAGTAAAACAGTTATAGTTAGATCCTTTCATATTCCTTGTACTCTTATATAATCTTGTATCTCTTTGCTTTAATCAATTTATTCTTCCCTCACAAACCAACGCAAGGTGGTTCAAGTTCTTCATTAAACGCTTCCGCTATTACATCGTTCCTACCCAGAGTTCACCCCTGCAAAGATCCTAAGGGCTGTTCTCAGCCCAACATAATATGAGAGCTATCAGGGGGAATTCAACTACAGTCAAGGCACCTACAACATCAGAAGGCATGGCTACTCAGAAGGAAAGGAGTTCCTCTACTGGTTCTCCCGGCACTTCTCCTACTCCACCTCCTGCCTCTGGCCTACAGACAGAGGAGGGTACGGCAACAAGACCAAGGGCAACATCTACCGAGACTCCCGCGAATCAACCTGCAGGCTTCCACCAGAGCATGATGGAGAAGTTTTTCTCCTTCATGTCCTTCTACGAGCAACACCAGCAGTCGGCACCTGCGCAGTCAAACAACAGCAACAACAACGAAGTGACTCCCATGACTCTTGATGGCTCATCGTACGCACGCAGAAATCAACAGAAGCAGCCTACCTTTGCTCCGTACGAGCGCGGGTCCATCAGCTTCATGCCGCACCCGCAGTCTTTACCTGGACAAGAGAAAACACTAGACGCATTACAAGTTCAGTCACAATTCACGCACGTACTGAAACTCCAGACGTCAAGACCTTTCGACGGAAAGGACTTCTTCACCTGGTCGTTCGAATTCGAGCTGATGATGGAAGGCGCGCAAATCCTCGGCTTCTTCGACGGATCCCTGCCATACCCAACAAACGGCACACAGTACGAGAAGCAGCAGTACACTTATCAGTCAATGATGGCGTACATAATCATACTAAGAAACATCACCCCGACTCAGCAGCAGAATATACAGTCTTACCGGGGATACGGCAACTCCGCCGAGCTCGCATACAACCACTTGAAGAGCCTGTATCAAGCAACAGACAGTGTAAATCAGAGTCGGCTAATGGCACAACTGACAACGGTCGAAATGAAACCAGGCGAAAAGGGAATGGCGTATATCAGCCGTTGTCGTGAATCGCGCGACAAACACCTTCGATGCGGAGGGTCAATATCTGAAGACGTTTTCGTGACAGTCATCATCGGCGGCCTCGGTCCTCAATGGCGCGCCACAAAAGCCATTCTCCGAGCCCACGGAAGAATCTCCGAAGCAGCACTTTGCGCTGAAATTCATGCTGAGCAACAAGACATGGACCTGCAAGAAGAAAGGCACAAGAGGAAGACGTCAGCACCGGAATTCGCTTTCCACACTCAGCGACACTACAACAACAACAACCGACAACAACCAAAACCCGTACCTCCGTTCTGCCACATCTGCAAGACGTCAGGGCACCCACGCACGCACTGCCCGAATCGACAGCAGCCAACACCACCGCAACGTCAACTTCGTCCTTCAAGCAACCAAGTGGCATCGACGCAGGCAAACCCCACGAGTCAGCCGCAGTCTTCGACAACACAATCTGCACAAGGAGCAAGAAACATCGTCAGCTGCATGGCAAGATTGACAGAATTCCTGCATCACTGAGTCACCACCGCACTACTCACCAGATGAGCAACTCAATAACAGCACCCCTCGTCGCGAATCACTTCAGCCGAATCCGACATACGCAGCCATCGCCCAAAGCGAGCCATCCGGGAAGGACAACTAGTTCTTGGAAAGTTGCTGCGGACAACACATGTGCTCCTCGGGTCGCTTCATACAACGGGAATACCAACTTCAACGGGAAGTCGTCATCACCGTCGCGAACAACCAAAACCTGCGCACACGACGACAAGGCGTAGTTCAACTTCAGTCACGGGAAACAAACGTCATACTGCAGATGTCGAAGGTTTTAATAGCAGAAGGACTCGGCTACAACTTACTGAGTGTCAGTCAACTGATGGCGAAAGGGATACACCTCGAAGCAGACAGCACCACGCTAGAATTCAAGCTGTGCCACGGGAGAGGCGGACTCTACATTGGAAAGGCGGTACTCAAGAACAACGTCTTCGTCCTCGACTTCGTCCCCGACCTCGGCACCGCCGACAGTGACGCCATCGTGAACTTCACAACTTGGACACACCCGCCAGACCTCGATCCCGTCTTCAGCCCTGGAGGCTTCTGGTACTCAGAAACGATTCCTGAAGCAGAAAGAACAAGAGCGTTAGCGACGATTCAACATTTGGCAGCAGCAGAGACAACACCGGCAGCAGCAGCAGAGACGACACTGGCAGCAGCAGAGACAACATCGGCAGCAACAGAGACAACATCGGCAGCAGCAGAGACAACAACAGTAACAGCAGAAACGTCAACACCAGTCGCTGGTCCTTCAACGGCACCACTCTTCATCGACGACACGCCACCGACACCCGCGCAGCAGCTCAACCCGGCACGACGAGAAGTTCATTGAAGCGCCAACTTCACCGCCAGCTTCTATTCCAACTCCGACATGTACCGGCGACCACCCGGACATCGCGCCACTGAAGGAACCTGGCACGCAAGGATGGGACATCCGAGCAACACAGTATTAAAAAACACGATAAAAGCAGGGGTGCTCGATAAAGACTCACTGCTACTAACCGACGGCTGAGAACTCCAGCGAGTTCGTGGAACGTGCTTCACCTGCCCTGAAGCTGACTTACCGCATCAGCCGTTCGTCTCTCACCACAACCCAAGCGCACCAGCTTACGCGCCACTCGAGAAGGTGTACAGCGACATCAGTACAACCGCGAGCCTGGACAAAATGCGTACAACTACACCATCACCTTCATCGACGCCGCCACACGATACGTCTGGCACCTAAATCTTCCAAGCCGCGACATGGCCTTCGAAGCCTTCGTTGCCTGGCTTCCAGCAGCAGAACGAGAATCCGGAGTAAAACTCAAGAGCTTCCTGTCCGACGGAGGAGGAGAATACACCTCACAACGCTTCAAGGACTACCTGGCAGAGAAGGGAATCAAGAGGCTCATCTCCCTTCCCTACGCCCATCAACAACAAGGTGTAGCAGAAAGGATGAACAGGACCCTCCAGAACACCATGCGCAAGCTGCTACGTGGCATGCACCTGCCCAACCACCAGTGGCCCGAAGCAATGGACCACGCCGTCATGCTGCACAACTTGCTCTCGTCATCATCGCTCCCGAACAACGCATCACCGCATCTGTTGTGGACAGGAAAACTGGGCAGCACAAAAATGTTGAGAGTCTTCGGCTGCATGGTACAGTACCGACCCCCATCTGCACGAGCCGGCCGATTCTCCCAACGCGCACAGTGGGGACTACACATGGGCATCGAAAAGCATTACAACGCATGGAAAATTTTCGACATCGAGACAAAGGAAACAGTGGCAGCACGTGATGTCATCTTCTACGAAGGACTCACCCTCTGATACTACCTCGCCAACTTGCAAGAAGGAAACCCCGACAGCAGTGATGGTTTTCTTGGCACCCGAGCCTTCGCTTCGGCAGAAGATGAAGCTGACTGGGACGAGCAGAACGTGGAAGGAGCCTCGGAAGAAGCCGGACCTCTCCCCTACTGCTCAGTTGACGTCCCCATGGACGACGACAATCCACGCGAAAGCATCAACGCCGAAGCTTATTACCATTTCGCTGACAACGGTTACGTTACACCAGCACAAGTCAACACCGACGAAGCAGAACGCGTAGGACCCAATTTCGCACCTGATCCAGAAGCTGGAGACGAAGCAGTTTATCCCAAGAACACAACACTCCCCCGCTACACACAGAGTGGACTTCAGATCCTTGGCCTCGTCACCGCAGTTCATGGCGCAGCCATTCCTAAGGAGCCTGCAACAGTTCAGCAGGCTCTGGGGGGGGAGCATAGGGAAAAATGGCGCGAAGCCATGGACAGGGAGCTGAAGGCACTGGAGGAATGCAACACGTGGAAAGTTGTTCCCATCGGCGTAGCACGGAACAAGACGATTCTCACCGGAAAGTGGGTCTTCCGTGTGAAGACGAAGGCTGACGGCACCATCGACAAGTTTAAGGCGCGCTGGGTCGTACGCGGCTTCGACCAAGAGCACGGACGCGACTTCACCGAAACATTCGCTCCGGTCAGCCGACACACCTCACTACGAACCCTTCTCGCGATCGCCGCCATGAAGAAGAAGAAGCTGCGGCAAATCGACGTCGCCAACGCATTTCTTTAAGCACATGTCCACGCAGAAATCTTCGTCGAGTTACCGCACTGCTCCAACGGAGAGCCTAACCAAGTCTGTCATCTACTCAAGTCGCTCTACGGCATTAAGCAAGCTCCTCGGCTATGGCAACAATACCTACACGCTCGCCTCATTCGCATCGGCTTCAAGCAACTACCGCACGATCAGGGCATGTACCGGCTCACGAAAGGCACCGACTACATCCTGCTAATCGTCTACGTAGACGATCTGCTCTACATCGGCTCAACCGACAACGACACTACCTGGTTCGAAGAGGAGCTGCAGCAAGACCTCACACTCACGGTCTCATTTACCGTCACGCAATATCTCAGGCTCAACATACGGGAAGAGGAGGACGCGATTTACCTCAGCGCCACGAAGTACGCCGACACCATCGCCAAACGCTTCGCTCTCACACCGACCGCCATCTCCACGCCGTACCGCTACACGACAGGAAACAACAAGGAAGGCTCCGCTCTACTCAAGCCCGCCGGCATACGCGACTACCAGAGGAAGCTGGGATGCCTCCTCTTCGCAGCTGTCACCTGCCGCCCGGACCTATCGTACTCTGCAAGCCAGCTCGCCACCCACCTCAAGAAACCTGAAGCAGAACATCTAGCAGAACTCGATCGCGCTCTTAACTACCTCGTCAGCACCCCGACGATCGGCCTAACCTATCACAAGGACGGGACTACAGCACCCAAGCTAATCGGCTACGTCCACGCCGATCACGCCGGCGACTCCGACAACAGACGCTCGCGCACCGGCTACATCTACCGCTTCGAGCCTATCGGACCTATCTCCTGGCAGTCGAGCAAGCAGGAATTAATCGCCCTCTCTTCAGCAGAAGCAGAATACATCGCACTCTGCTCAGCCACCAAGGAAGGACTGTACCTTCGCGAACTCATGGAGGAAGCCAAGCTAGCCCAGTTACCCAGCTTCACCCTGTTCTGCGACAACCAGTCGGCAATTCGCATCGCCAACAAGAACGGCTTCGCGAACAGGACGAAACACATCGCCCTGCGATACTTCTTCGTGAAGGACGAGATCGAGAAGGGGAGACTCGAGCTGTCATACTGCCCCACGTCCGAGATGGCAGCTGACTACTTGACCAAGAAGCTCGGAAAGCAGAAGTTCAAGTACTGCATGCTGCTGACTGGACAGAGCCACGTCACCAGCAGCGACACTCCAGAAGCGAAGGGGAGTGTTGGAAACAACTAATTCTAAAGCGCCTCTGTCGTGTCGAAACACCAAGCCACAATCGAAACGAAGCATATCGAAGCACCGACGAGTCAACCCTCGGAGGTTGAGCAGTTGCTGTTGGTTACGCGAAAGTCAAAGGTCAGCAACCTTTGACCTGACAAGTACAGCGCGACAGCAAGGACACACAACTGACTCGCTACAGAGCAGTTGCCCGAGTCGTCACTGTATCGAACCGCAACAGCAACAATAAAACAGTTATAGTTAGATCCTTTCATATTCCTTGTACTCTTATATAATCTTGTATCTCTTTGCTTTAATCAATCTACTTTGCCCTCACACACCAGCGCGAGCTGGTTCAACTTCTTCATTAAACGCTTCCGCTATTACATCGTTCCTACCCAGAGTTCACCCCTGCAAAGATCCTAAGGGCTGTTCTCAGCCCAACAAACACCAGCTGCCGTACCAGTGGAGATGACAAGGATCGGGGGAAGGGAGAAGGATGAGGCCAAGGGTGGAGAAGGAGGGGGCCAAGGGAGAAGGGGAGAAGGAGAGGGGGTTGTGAAGAGGGATAGTCATTAGTGGACGGACGAAGGGAG
Source organism: Closterium sp. Yama58-4 (assembly GCA_947470075.1). NCBI lineage: Eukaryota > Viridiplantae > Streptophyta > Zygnematophyceae > Desmidiales > Closteriaceae > Closterium > Closterium sp. Yama58-4. The sequence goes on from CANIUD010000459.1 coordinate 156,577, forward strand.
CAAAGCGAGGATGCAAACATGAGGATGCTGTGCCACTTGCATGCAATGGACAAAACAGGACCCGTAAATCCAATACGATGCATGATGAAGCACTCCCCTGTACTCTCACAGTTGCATGTGAAGCAAGGGGCCACATGGTCGCCTTGCCTCGCTTTCTTGCGCTCTCGCTGTTTGCTCAAGCTGGACACTTGTTATTCCTTGCAACTGCACTAGCCTACAGGCTACTGCGCGCCACCCTGCTAGAAACAGCTACATGGATCGAGCAGAGCAGAGGAACGAGGCCATGGCTACAAACGGACTATCCTAATCATTACCGAGCCATGAATAATACGGTATGGAAAAACAGAAACACGAGGTGGAAAACCGTCAGACGAATCAGACAAGAGGTCCATCGGCGGATCTGCATTTACTAGAAATACTACATATTATAATGTATGTTCCATTTTAGACACTAGTATATGTGGCACATTGTAATAATATTGGAACATTGTAATATCGTGTCTAGCGAGCATCGAGACTAGCGAGCATCTGTTAGAAACAATAGGAGTGGGGCCTAGGCTTAGTAGCCTAGGCCCACACTAAGAGGTAGTAGGATGTGCCCTAGGACTAGGGTTTTGGGTATGCGAAGGAGAATGGTGAGAATGAGGTGCTTGAACTAGCAAGAGTTGGGATACAAGTAGGAAACCCTAAAGGGTTGTACTCACTGTTGAGTACCCCACTGCAGGCTAGACAAGTAACATTCTGACACACCCCCATAGCCAAAGTGGGGTGCAATCAGCAGAGCAAGCAAAGTAGAACAAGCTCAGGGTGGATCACAATGTCACCACACATTCTGAGCACAAGTTCAAGAAGCAACAGTTTAAAGTTCACAACTATGAGCAAAGCTAGTGGTAGTCACAACGGGCAAGTGAGGAGGAGGAGAGACTGTGAGGGGAGAGAAGATAGGAGACGTCGTTTGGAGCTGCAGTCACATGGCGGCTGACTCAGATAACTGGTGCAGCACAAGCTCTCAGTGGCTACCGAGGTAAGCACCCCGGAATACAGGAGTAACAGGCTCTGCAGCTGCGGCAGGAGCATCGGACCCACGGGCGACTGGTGTAGCACTCACTCTGCGCTACCGAGACAGAGCCCCGGACTTCAGGTGCTGCAGACGACAAGACGGCAGCCTCGGCTCAACCTCCCCCAACTGTCCCACACACCCCCCACACACCCACTGCTTCACCCCTAGCTCCACTCCCCCTTCACTCCTGAAACCCTAAACCCTCGGCTCCCACACATCCACCCCCCTCAGCGGCAGCTGCAGCAGTGGGAGACGAGGAAGGAGGAGGAGGAGGAAAGGAGCGACGCACACGGAGCACCCCCACACCCGCCACCCCCACACCCCTTGTGGTGGGGGGGGGGGGGGGGGGGGGGCAGAGCAGAACAGTGCGCACGAGGGCGCAGACAGTAGCAGAGCGCACGAGGGCACGGGCACGAGGTACGAGGCACACGGCACGAGGCACAGGCACAGGCACAGGCACAGGCACAGGCACAGGCACAGGCACAGGCACAGGCACAGGCACAGGCAGGTAGGTAGGTAGGCACGAGGCTCGAGGCACAAGGCACGAGCAGGCACAGGCACAGGCACAGGCACAGGCAGGTAGGTAGTAGGCTCGAGGCACAAGGCACGAGCAGGCACAGGCACAGGCACAGGCAGAGGCACAGGCACAGGCACAGGCACAGGTAGGTAGGTAGTAGGCTCGAGGCACAAGGCACGAGCAGGCACAGGCACAGGCACAGGCACAGGCAGAGGCACAGGCACAGGCACAGGCACAGGCACAGGCAGGTAGGTAGTAGGCTCGAGGCACAAGGCACGAGCAGGCACAGGCACAGGCACAGGCACAGGCAGAGGCACAGGCACAGGCAAGTAACATTCTGACAGCATCGTGATCAACGAGCATCGTGACCAGCGAGCATCATGACCAGGCCCTCAGAAGTCAGAGAAATTTGTCTGATTTGCTCTAAAAAGTCTGAGATTTCATATTTTTTTATAGGTATACTCTGAGAAAATCAGATTTTTTTTTGGCTTCAACTCTGTAAAAATCAGATTTTTTCATAGGATGAATCTGACATTTCAGAGTTTCCCGTGAGTGTACTCTGAGGAATTCAGAGTACAAACGAGTACCGACTCTGATTGAATCTACCTGTGCACCGACCCCCTAGATTACCGGCGGTACATTGTACCTGTACCGTCAATCACGCGAAATCTGTGCCAACTGTCAAGTTCGGTAGGCGACGCCGCCCTGCGGCTCGGTGTTTCCCTCGTACAGCTGGTTGATTCCCCCGCCCTGCGGCGCGAGGTTTCCCACCGTGTAGCCTCCATCACACCCTCTGTTATAGCATTGATTGGTCCGTTTGGCATATTTTGACTGCCATCACGAACCCCACCACCACCAGTGTCCTCCATGCTGCAGCAGTTGCCACCCACGTAAAGGTGATGGCAAGCATGCGTTGGCAAGAACACCCGTTCATTGGTCCCTTTGGCTGCATCATGTACCAACACGAACCCTCATCCCAGCTGTGCACAGCAGACGCGCCTCGTCGTTGCCGTGCATGCTAGGCAAACTCCCGCCAGAGGCATGGATGGCCCACAGTCAGTTATAGGGCCATCCTTTTGGGCTAGGGTTTCATCCCCATCCCTCAGCTCAGCTTCAACTCACAGGGCCCCTCCACAGCCCAGTACAGTAGCCTCTGTTCCTACTCGTTCCTGCTCGGCAGGCTCTCGTTCCTCTCGTTCCTGCTCGGCAGGCTCTCTCAACTCCTCGTCATGGCTCAGCCCGACAATCCCGCTACCTCTGATGACGACGACAGTTATTCGCAGCCTGCGTTAACAGGCTTGGATTTTTTGCTCAGTCACCTAGCTCTCGAGAAGGCAGCACGCGCCGAGCCCGATTCTATCCCCGCCTTGAAGGAACCTCCAGCACCCGTGATCTCAGATCCCGACCCTGCGGCAGAGACACCTGCGGAACCAACGGTTGTCTCGGCATCGCACCATCCAGCTCGGACCACGGCGCGAACCATCCGGCTCAAGCAGGCGACATTGAGCTTCTCGAGGCCTTCAGCCTCGACCGCCAACGTCAATAACTCCCCCGGCTCGGCTGACCGTCCGTGACCTCGCCTCACCATAAACCTGGCCGAGCTCATTGAAGGGCTGTACGATGATGCCATTGACAAGTTCAAAAGTCAGTGGCAAGCGCGGTTTCCCTGGCTGCAAATCACCAAAACCACCTCCGGCTTGCCTGCCTTCAAGTGTACTGTGTGTGCAGCTTATGCTGGCGACGGAGGCAAGTGCTGGAGACGCGGGAAAGGAGCCACGGACTTGCAGACCCAGTCTTTCCGTAAGCATGCGGGCACGGCGAAGCACAAGCTGGCGATGGCGAGACAAACAGCTGAGCAGGAGTGCGGAGCGAGGCAGCCGCAGATCGACCAGCATCGCGCCACCATGGACGGAGAGCAGTCGCGCGTCGTCGCCCTTCTCGATTCCCTGCTGTTTATCAGCAGGTCCGATGCGCCGATGGGGATGTGGGTGAAGCTTGTGCGTTACCTGTCGGAAAAGGGCGTGCCTGGCTTTCCAAAGAAGGGCTACGGCACTTACTACACCACGTAAGTGCTATTGCCAGTGGTAGTTCGATGCATTATGTTGTCCCAGTTTTTTATCCAGCGGTTAATGTTTAAACTTCCGTATGTTGTGCATGCAGGTACGGTTTCGGGGAGCTGACGCAGGCGACAGCGACATGGCTCCAGACAACCCAGCTGGAACACGTGCTGGCGTCGCCCTACGTCGGCATCGCGGTAGACGAGAGCACGGATAGGTGCAGCGGGAAGCACCTGATCCTCTTCATCACCTTCATCCGTGACTACAAGCTAGTCACGGAGTTCATGGCTCTTCTTACCGTGGAGAAGGCCGATGCAGCTTCCCTCCTCAGCATTTTGTTGTCACACCTGCAGGCTGTCGGGGTCGACCTTCAGCGCATTGCCGGGATCAGCACCGACAGTGCCAACGTCATGATGGGCAGCAGGTCCGGCCTCACCACACGCCTCCGACTGCGCATCCCCCATCTGGTGTCATCCCATTATATCGCGCACAGGTATGTATGGCAGTGTTTTTCACATGTTATTTTTTTATCGTCAGTCAGATTTGCTAATGATGTTTCCAACTTGTGTACAGGGAGGCACTCGCGGCCAAAACGGCGGCCGAGAAGGTTCCGGCGTTCAATGTCATTGACTCTGTGATCCGCACCGTGGCAGAGTATCTCGGCCGTTCGGGGCCGTGGCATCAACGGTTCATGGGGCTCCAGGAAGTCTTCGCGTCAACCTCTCTTGAGCTCCAGGGCATTCATTCTGTCCGGTGGCTTTCGCGGGGCGACGCAGTGCTGAGGCTTGTCGCGGTGCTTCCGGCACACATTGTGATGCTGAAGGAGTGGGACGCTACCCTCTACGCTCTGGTTACGAGTTGCAGGTTTCATTTCATTCTCTTCTTCATTGCCGATGTTCTTGAGCAGCTCAACATCCTGAACCGCGTGTTCCAGCAGAAGGAGGTGAGAGTTGGCCATAGTTGTCTATTAATGTTTTGTTTTTAGTCCCCATTCGTACGCATGTTCATGTTTGTTAACATTGATCAACCACTAACTGCTTGTTTTTGGTTCTGTCCAGCTTGACTATGCCGGTGTGCATGCCCAGATCAAACGCACAACCTCCCACATCGAGAGCCGCTACGTTGATTGCGGCGACGACTTCGGTGGCGGGGTGAGCGAGCAGCTGTCCCCCTTCATCGCGCGACATGGGCCAATCCGAAACCGGGAGGTGACTGTTGAAGGCATTGACTCGGACGGCCGCCCAGCACGCTTCACATTCGTGCTGCATGAGGACAAGGTGGACGATTTCGAAGGGCCCGGGAGCCACGACGACTGCGTGGCACTCTACACGGAGTTCGCGGAGGTGATTGTTCACCAGCTCGAGGATCGCCTAGGTGACCTGGATGGGATGTCTGGGGTGAAGTTGTTCCTGCCAGACGAGTACCCGCTGGATCGAGCCGAGCGGAAACGGCGGTGCCTTCAGTGGCTTCTGTCGCTGGTCACCTTGTTCAAGGCCGACCTGACGGAGGAGATCGTGCCAGGTAGGCCTTATCTTGCTATGCTTGTCTACTGTGCGATGCATCAATCCTCGTATGTGTTTGTTTGATCATTCCATTTTGTCCTACGCGTGTCTGTGTTTGTTACCTCATTCTAATCCAATCTGTTTACCCAATCCCGCCAGGAGTCAACAAGCGCCGAGCAGAGAAGGAGCTGCGCATGTTTACCTCGGTGCTTGCAGCCTCTACCAAGGGTGAGCGCAGTTTCCACGCGGGCCTCACAGCCATGCTCAAGACGCCGGACTGGCGGGACAACTACCCCAACCTTGTTCATCTGTGGGTGGCGGTAGCTGTCCTGCCGCTGAGCACCGTGGAGTGCGAGCGGGGGTTCTCGAGGCAGAACATCATCAAGTCATGGAAGAGAGGCGCGCTGAAGGATGCTCGGCTGGGCGACCTCATGTGCATGAGCCTCATGGACTACGAACCCAACTGGGAGGAGATCGTGACGATCTGGAGGGCCTACAAGAAGCGCAAGCCCCACAGCAACGCTTCTCTCCCGCCTGCAGGAAAGCAACAGAACAAGGCCAAGGAGGCAGAGGAGGTGATGGAAGTAGAAGACCTAGAGCGGAGGTGAGCGATCAAGTCAGCAGAGCGCTCAAAAGACGCTAGGTCAGGAAACAGGAACGGGAGGAACAGGCGGCCAAGAGAGACAGCAGCGGGAGTAGAGTAGCGGGCCTTAATCGCAGTGAGGTACGCAGCAGCGGTGCGAACCTGAGTGAAGTGAACCTCCTCAGACTCAGGGAGGAGGCTGCTGAGCGCGATGCAGGCCGCAGCGTCACGTGACGTCCAAGCCGTCTGGTCAGCTCGCTGAGTGGCAAAGCGGGCTCTAGCGGCGTCGTCAGGGGCAGGTCCTAAAGGCGTAGGGTCGGGGGGCGCAGGTAGGGCACCAGTAGCGTGCGCCCAGAGGGTCTCGCCTGCCTGGACCTGACTCTCTAACAGACGGCGAGCACGAAGAAGCCAGACGGAAAAATCAAGAGGTCTACCGTCAGCGTCGAAACGAAGGACACGCTGAGTCGCCATAGTGAAAACGAACGCGAACGGAGAGGGAGGGGACAGCAGTAGGTGAGAGGCAAATTAGGGTTCGGCGGTACTCTGGGACAGGGGAGGTAACAGGGGACTAAGCAGCGGGGAACGGGAACGGGCGCAGCGGCGGGCGATGGCAGCGCGCTCGGCAGCAGGGGCCAGCAGCGCGCGCAGCGGGCGACGGCAGGGGGGGGGGGCAGCGGCGATGCGCGCAGCGGCGGGCGACGACGGCGGGGCCGCGGCGAGGCGCGCAGGGGGGAAAGGGGCGTGACGGGGAGAAAGGGACGCGACGGGGGGAAAGGGCGGCGGGACGCGCCGGGGGGGAAAGGGACGCGATGAGGGGAAAAGGGCGGGGAGGACGCGACGGGGGGAAAGGGACGCGACGAGGGGGAAAGGGCGGGCAGGACGCGACGGGGGGAAAGGGACGCGACGAGGGGGAAAGGGCGGGCAGGACGCGACGGGGGAACGGGCGCGACGCGACGGGGGGAACGGGCGCGACGCGACGGGGGGAAAAGGCGCGATGCGACGGGGGGAATGGGCGGCGACGCGACGGGGGGAACGGGCGCTACGGAACGAGGGGAACGGGTGGCGCGGACGGGCGCTAGGATTGGCGCTAGGCTCGGCACTACGCGCGGTAACAACGGAACCGGGACGAATGAGAGCTAGGATCAGGCTCGAACGGAGAACGGAGGAACGGGATCCCACAGGATCCTAACCTAACTGATACCATGTCAGAATGAAGAATGGATGGTGCATTGATGTTGGTTGGGGTACATATAGCTAACCCTAAGTTTTGTACCCCCTAAGACAAACCTCACTATAGGCTACAACATTTGACAGATTTGATGAGTAGACTAGAATAGATAGGATAGGAAGGAAGGATCTATATAGCTACTAGCTAGTTTGACTCTTAATTGCTATGTGCTAGTAGTATGTATATAGGCCAGCCGTAAGTAGTGCAAGAACACCTTCAGACTTAGTTATGTGGTAGACTCTGATGGCGTCAGACATTTTTTTTAGGACGCTATGAAGTTTCAGCTTTTTTTTCCAACTAACTCTGACCAAATCAGACTAACACAGTGTACTAACTCTGACCAATCAGACAGGCAAAAAACGAATCTGAGGGCCTGATTATGACTACCAAGCATCGTGACTAGCGAGCATCGTGACCAGCGAGCATCGTGACCAGCGAGCATCGTGACTAGCGAGCATCGTGACCAGCGAGCATCGTGACCAGCGAGCATCGTGACCAGCGAGCATCGTGACTAGCGAGCATCGTGACCAGCGAGCATCGTGATTAGCGAGCATCGTGACCTGCGAGCATCGTGACTAGCGAGCATCGTGACTAGCGAGCATCGTGACTAGCGAGCATCCTCACTATCATCGTGAGCAGCGTGATTGACATCGTGAGAATGTAAAACCGTTAAGATGTATAAGAAAATTTTTAATAAATTCCTTTATCAATCCGTTAAAATGATTGAAACCAATTATTCTAAAAATAGATTGTTCAATCAGATCAAAGAAAAACATAATAATACTAAGAGAAGCTAATCTAAAGAGGAAAAAAAAATAAATTGATAACAAGGAAGATTTAGCTAGCTTATGGATAGAATTGTTACGATATGGAATGACTAAAACATTCCTAAAGTAACGAACTCTTGAAAACGCCAAGATGACTACAGCGAGGACGAAAGACCAAGCGTCAAGACAGTTATCGAAGACGGTTGCAAGCAGGAAGAATTCGAAATGAAAAGAGCGGGAAAAGTTCAAACGGTTACCGAACCGCGTACGGTTACCGAGCCGCACAGTTGCGATTCTGCACCTAGATTAGCCCTAAGGGGAATGTACCCCCTCAGAGTACATGGCTAGCTAGGACCTTTCGTATTCCATTGTATTCCTATATAAACCCTTGTACCGCATTGTGTTAATCACTTCTGTCGAGATTCAAATCTCCTTCTACTGACAGAGTCCGTACCCGACATTACCCAAACCTTCCGCTGCTACACTCCGTGCGATCAACCTGAGACGATCCTATAAGACGGTTCAGATTGCATCATGGTATGAGAGCCACTCAGGATTCTTCGCACCACCACCTTTGATCCAAATTCAAATTCAAGGTGGCGTCCGGTACGCGCTCCCGCCGAAACATGGCTGGAGGATCTGGAGGGCAAGCGCCCAACACGGCCGAACCTCCTACCAACCCAACCGCGAATTTCGCGGGAACTACCACCGTCAGCAATGCGCTTCTGGAGCAACTCATCCAGCGAATCGCCATGCTGGAATCTGGAGTTCAACAATTGAAGAATGACAACCAGCCAACCGCGCCACAACCCGAGCAACCTACCGCTCCAGTCAAGGAACCGAGCCCAACCAACTTCGACATCGGCTCAAACTCCCCTGCTCCAAATTCTCCTCGCCCAAGCGACGAGGCTGTGCTCGCAGCTCATAACAAGTTTCTGACTATCTCTAAGATCCGCACCAGTACCGTATTCAGCGGACGTGATTTTTACACCTGGAGTTTCGAGCTCGAGCTACTACTGCAAAACGCGCAAATCTTCTGCTACTTTGACGGAAGCTACGCTGGCCCCACCAGCGATACCGACGATGCAAAAGCGCAATACTACAACAAGTCTATAATGACGTATAGCACTCTCCTGCGAAACATGGCGCCGACCGAACAGCTCGGCATTCGCCCTTACAAGAATTTCCCAGCTCCCGCCCTCGCCGCCTGGAACTACCTCAACAAAACCTATCAACCCAAGGACTCTGTTTCATCCAGCCGCCTCCTCCAAGAACTGATGGAAGTCAAGATGGCGCTTGGCGAGAAGGCCAACACTTACATTAATCGCTGCCGCAGTGTCTGCGACCAACTCCTGAAGCTGGGCAATAACATCTCCGAAGACATGTTCGTCACCATCGTCCTCTGAGGACTCGCGCCACACTGGAACCCCTGCAAAGCCCTACTTCGTCAACAGGGCATCATTTCGGAAGCGCATCTCTGCGCCACCCTACTCCATGAACAGCGCGACATGGATTTCAATCAAGAAAAGACGACGCGACGCGAGCAAATCGCCTTCTACTCCGACCGCGACCACCGCCGAAATCGCGACAATCGGCCCCGACAATACTACTGCAAGAACTGCAAAGCTTTCGGTCATTCCACCGAAAGATGCCGATCCGGACCACGCCCCACCTCCGCACCGCGCAACAACCCTGCGCCAACATCAGACCACCCGCGCCAGGCCAACCGACCGTCCACGGACCATCGGCTCGCCCCGCGCCCCCAGAACCACCCAGACCAACAGCGGCCACCGCAAACCAACACCGTCCGCCACGTCATGGGAAACATGGCGATGCTATCAAAATAGTATGTAGTGTTAGGAGCCATAGCTAGGAGAGTCCTAGCTAGGCAAGAGACAGTTTAGGCAAAAGAAGAGGGTTTTCACTAGCAGCAATGAGGATACATATAGCAAACCCTAGATGGGTTGTACTCGCTACAGAGCACCCCACTACAGGCTAGAGAATAACATTCTGACACACCCCCATAGCCAAAGTGGGGTGTAATCAGCAGAGCAAACAAAGCAGTACAAGCTCAGGGTGGATCACAATGTCACCACACATTCTGAGCACAAGTTCAAGAAGCAATAGTTTAAAGTTCACAATTATGAGCAAAGCTAGTGGTAGTCACAACGGGCAAGTGAGGAGGAGGAAAGAGACTATGAGAGGAGAGGAGGTAGTGGGCGGCAGCTGAAGCTGCTGGCACACGGCGCAACTGGAGCAACTGGCACACGGGCAACTGGAGCAACTGGCACACTGGCAACTGGAGCAACTGGCACACGGGCTACTGGAGTAACTGGCTCCGCGGCTAAAAGTAGCGGCAGACGAGCAACGGACTCACGGGCGACTGGAGCAACGGGCTCACGGGCGACTGGCGCAACGGGCTCACGGGCGACTGGCGCAACGGTCTCACGGGCGACTGGAGCTGCTGGCTTGACGGCGGCCACCCCCTTCAACCTCCCCAAACTATCCCACTCCCCCTAACACACACCCGCTGCTACAGCGCTAGCTCCACTCCCCTTTCACCCCCCCCTTAGTACCACTCCGTCGGCTCCAACAGGTCCACCCCCCCTCAGCGGCAGCTGCAGCACAGGGAGACGGAGGAGGAGGAGGAGCAGGGAACGGCACTCAGAAGCTGCACCCCCATACCCCCCACCCCCAAACCCTAACCCATGAGTGCGGGCAGAAAGAGGGGTGGGGCGCCTTCAGAAGCACGGGGGACAGCGGGGAGGACAGGGGCAGCGAAGAACGGGCCGCCCACGGGCCTGGCACAGCCTCCCGAACCGCGCGCAGGCGGTCCGAGCCGCGCGCGGGCCTGGCGCAGCCCGTACGAGCAGCGCGCGGGCCTGGCACAGCCCGTACGGGCCGCGCGCGGGCCTGGCGCAGCCCGTACGGGCCGCGCGCAGGCCTGGCGCAGCCCGTACGGGCCGCGCGCCGGCTGTACGGGCCGCGCGCAGGCCACGACGGGCGACGGGGGGCGACGCGCGGGTCCCCGTCGCCCGTCGCAGCGCCTCCCGGGGGCGACGCGCCGAGTGACGGGGCAGAAACCCGCCGCGCGCCTCGGGGCACACGGCGGGCAGAGAACCGCCGCACGCCTCGGGGCGCACGGCGGGCAGAAAACCGCCGCGCGCCTCGGGGCGCACGGCGGGCTGAAAACCCTAATTTCGACGCCGCGCACCACGGGGCGCGCGGCGGACAGGGAGTAGCAGTAGCAGCGGAAGCAGTGAAGTGGGCCCACAGGCCAGGAACGTTAAGCTCTGATACCATGTCAAAATAGTATGTAGTGTTAGGAGCCATAGCTAGGAGAGTCCTAGCTAGGCAAGAGACAGTTTAGGCAAAAGAAGAGGGTTTTCACTAGCAGCAATGAGGATACATATAGCAAACCCTAGATGGGTTGTACTCGCTACAGAGCACCCCACTACAGGCTAGAGAATAACATTCTTACAGATGCGCGTCCGCCGCCGCACCCGCCGCACGAACCGGCGACATCTCCGCTACGTCTCTCCGCCCCCGCACGGTCAAGAGGTCGAGTTCAACCCGTACAACAATCCATTCACGCAAGATGGAGAATTTGTCTCCGACGAACACAAACAAGATTGGAACTTGCCCGTGCCGCTGCTGGAATCACCACCACAAGACGAGGACTTCATCTATTCATCGTCAATCACCACCTACTATTTCGGCCACAACATCGACACTCGTCCCCTCGACAACTACGTCGCTGCTGGCGATCGACGCATTCCATTTCGCAACACACCAAACCTCTCGCTCTCGGCTCAGCGCCGCGGAGATTGCTACAACATCTGGTTTCTCGACAGCTGCTGCGGGCAGCACATGGTGGGCTCCGATCGCTACATCTCCAACGCCTTCCCCATCCCCAAACCCACCATCATCACCGTTGTGAACGCACAGCAGCTGCAGGCTCGCGCATGCGGCATAGTCGTCCTCAAGGCACACGACAACGACATCCAAATCACACTTAACGACGTTCTCATCGTCCGCAACTTGCAGTACAACCTTCTCGCTTACGATCAGCTAGTGCAAAGCGGAGTTCTCATGCACACAGACCCCAAGACACGAGACATCATCATGCACTCGCAGGACTATAGCACATCAGACAGCGCACCACGCTACATCGGCAGAGCCCACTCCGAAGACGGCGTGTATGTCCTCGATTTCGACATCCCCGATTGCAGCGCCGACTCAGGTGACCTGATCGACCTCGTCCCTCAAGACGTGGTCAGGTCTAACAAACCTACTCACCCTGACGGCCGCCCCTGGATCAAGCATCACGCCCACCCCAAGAAAATCGACCTTCACGCCCCTGGACCCGATGGACTCTGCCGCAACTGCCGCACACCTTCTGCCTCTTCCACAGAAGACAGAGCACAGCAACGCCCCCGACCCCCAGCGCAACGGAATTCCTCGCCCGACGAAGGAGAATCCTCCGCCGCAGCCGCACGCCGTCTCGCCGCCGCAGCACGAACCACACCACCCACAGCCCAAGATCCAACAACAACAGCCCCGACCGTAACCACCACCCCTCCTCCTCGCGCCCTGGACATCGTCGAAGAAGCCGAGTGGCAAACCCCCCACCCAACAGGAATGAGGGACGGAGAACTTGCCTTAGCACTCACCGTGTTCCAGCACCGCCGGTCTCGCGCCGACCCCACTGTCCACGATCGCCTCGATCTCCTCACACGCTACATCGGCCCTGGCGCGTTCGACGCCAACAACAATGCACTACCTCTAACTTGGGAACGATACCATGTTGACCACCCCTGGTCTCACCGCACCATGACAACGGAGGAGTTCCAACGCCACGAAGAAGAGGAGCGACGTTGCCGCGCGGACGAAGAAGCCAAAGCAGCTGCCGCAGCAAGCGCAAACGACGGCTGGGGAGCTCCAAACGACGGCACTGGATGGGGACCCGCACCTACCACAACTAGATGGGGAGCAGCGGCGCCAACCTGGGGAACTCCGCCGCTGGAGGAGGAAGAACCAACTGAAGTGGAGATCGCGCGCGCCGAAGCAGAAGCCGCCGCAGAAGCCGCTGGCCCCTACGGCTCGCCTCACCCCCTCGGCATACCTCCATCCCAGCCGTCGCCCACCAACTCCTGGGCCTCGTCAACAGATTCACGACCGCCCACAGACCGCGACACCATCCTACCATACAGCACATACCCCCAGAGCCCCTTGCCCGCTGAATCAACCCCTATCGGCCCCGCGGATCAGCCACCACCCTCTGCCTCTCATAATCTCCCACCTCATCACATGCCTCAACCACACCTCCCTGAGGAAACGGCAGACACAGATGATGCACCCATTGATCCCACCGCCCCTGAAACCATCCTTGCCCTCGGACTGTCTATCTCACCACAGCCCCTCCCAGAACCAACACCTGCAGACCTCACCCAGCTCCTCGCCTTCTACGCACGCTCGCCCGCCATCCGCGCCAAACGCGACCTCTGGCACAAACGTCTCGGGCATCCCTCCCAAGAGGTCCTCAACAACTGCATCCGCGCCCAGGTCTTCCTACCTGGCACACTGCTCCGCACCGACGGAACACCGCTCACTGTTTCCACCTCCCAGCACACAGACTGCCACATCTGCCCCAAAGCTGCTCTCGCCCACCAGCCCTTCAAGCTCCTCGAACCTGGCACAAACCGATATGGAAAATTGCAGAAGGTCTACAGCGACTTCCTCGTTCTCACCCAGGCCGGCATCAACGGCGAAGAATACGCCCTCACCTTCGTCGACGCACACTCTCGCTTCGTCTGGGTCGCCAACGTATCTCACAGGAGCAAAGCGTTCAACGTCTTCAAGGTCTGGCACGCCAATGCTGAAACTCAGTCGGGCTGCACTCTCAAGATCTGGCAAACTGACTGCGCCGCTGAATTCAAAAGCGACAAATTCGCGGACTACATGGCGGACAAAGGCATCGCACACAAGCTCTCCCTCCCTTCCGTGCACCCCCAGCAAGGTGTTGCTGAACGCACCAACCGCACGCTCATGACAAAGGTCCGCGCACTCGTGCAGCAGAGCGACGTCGACGCGAAGTACTGGCCCTACGCCATGCACCACGCCGTTCGCCTCCACAACCTGCTCAGCACCACCGCCAACACTGAAAATCTCTCCCCTCATCTCAAACTCACTGGCAAGCAGGGAGACGTCTCTATGCTCCGCGTCTGGGGCTGCATGGTTCAGTATCGGCCACGAGCAGCTACCACAGGGAATTTCGAACGTCGCGCGCGATGGGGAGTACACCTCGGCATCAGCCTCGACCACAACGCCTGGAACATCATCAACCACGACACCTCCCAAGTGGTGGCAGCTCGTGACGTCATCTTCTACGAGGATCTAACAATCCGCAAGTTCCAGTGCGACCGCCACGCCGACCGCACCAGGGGAAAAACCAACATCGCGGACTACGATCGACCCACGCGCAGCTTCTTCACCCCTGACGACGAAGCGGAAGCAGCGCTTGCGGACCAAGACCCCACGGAGCCCCACCCCGGCCCACGCCCTTGGAGCGATGAGGACGACGACGAGGATAGCGCTCCCCTCGACTCCTCGCGGGACTCCCTCCTCAGCCCCACTCCTTCCGACGGCCACGGCTCCGACGATGACGTCGTGGAAGTCACCAGCGACCAACGTCACAGCCCTGGCATCTCTGGACTCCACATTCTGGGCCTACACGCAGCCGTCTCCCACCCTCCCAAGGCGGTTGAACCCAAAACCCCACGTCAGGCTCTCACCGGCCCTTACGCCAAGGAGTGGCGCGCCGCGATGGACGTCGAAGTTGCCGCCCTGGAAGCTCGGGACACATGGGTCCTTGCCGATCGTGCAGCACTGAAGGGGAGGCGCGTCCTCTCAGGCGAATGGGTCTTCCGCGTCAAAACCATAGCAGCCGGCACCATCGAACGCTTCAAAGCTCGCTGGGTCGTTCGCGGCTTCGACCAACGTCACAGCGTGGACTTCGACCAAACTTTCGCACCTGTCAGCCGCCACACCTCCGTCCGCATTCTCCTCGCCATCGCAGCAGCCAAACATCTCCCCCTCCGCCAAATCGACGTCAAAATTAAGCGAAACTAATCTACTTATACCCCAACCACCATCAATAAACCAACACTTCCGATTCTGACATGGTATCACCTAGGTTAGGATCCTGTAGGATCCCGTTCCTCCCGACCTCGTTGCGTCGCTGCGCCGCTCAATCATTACGCCGCTCGATCGTTGCGCCATTGCGTTGTAGCGATTTAACATATCCATAAGCTAGCTAAATCTACTAGGTTATCAATTATTTTTTTTTCTCTTTAGATTAGCTTCTCTTAGTATTATTATGTTTTTCTTTGATCTGATTGAACAATCTATTTTTAGAATAATTGGTTTCAATCATTTTAACGGATTGATAAAGGAATTTATTTTGGAATTTACTTATACATCTTAACGGTTTACATTCTCACGATGTCAATCACGATGCCCACGATGCTAGTCACGATGCTCGCTAGTCACGATGCTCGCTTGTCACGTTGCTCGCTAGTCACGATGCTCGCTTGTAACGATGCTCGCTAGTCACGATGCTCGACGGTCACGATGCTCGCTAATCACGATGCTCGCTGGTCACGATGCTCGCTGGTCACGATGCTCGCTGGTCACGATGCTCGCTGGTCACGATGCTCGCTGGTCACGATGCTCGCTAGTCACGATGCTCACTGGTCCCGACGCTCGCTAGTCACGATGCTTCTAGTCACGATGCTCGCTAGTCAAGATGCTCGCTGGTCACGATGCTCGCTAGTCACGATGCTCGATAGTCACGATATTACAATGTTCCAATATTTTTACAATGTGCCACATATACTAGCTAGTCTAAAATGGAACATACATTATAACATGTAGTATTTCTAGTAAATGCAGATCCGCCATTGAGTGGTTGTGTTGTTGCAATTTATTACATCGTATGTCATCATTGCACCGTCGGATCTTTGCGCCGTTGCGTTGTTGCCTCGTTGCGTCGTTGCGTCGCTGCGCCGCTCAATCATTACGCCGCTCGATCGTTGCGCCATTGCGTTGTAGCGATTTAACATATCCATAAGCTAGCTAAATCTACTAGGTTATCATTTTTTTTTCATCTTTAGATTAGTTTCTCTTTTTATTATTAAGAGAAACTAATCTACTTGTACCCCAACCATCATCAATGAACCAACACTTCCGATTCTGACATGGTATCACCTAGGTTAGGATCCTGTAGGATCCCGTTCCTCCCGACTGCTGCGATCAGAAGTTGATCGTAGCCCAGGATCTACCCGGGAAGGTTCGCACGCAGTAAGATAGTTTGGTGGGCCCTTGACCTCAATAGCAGAGTGAATGTAAAATGCTTTGAAATGAAATAAAACATGCAAACACAAGAAATATAAATATGAGTACAAGGGAATACGAAATGACCTAACTAGCCATGTACCCTAAGGGGTACATTCCCTTATTCAAATTCATTCCCAACTGTGCGGCGCGTACAGTTTCGTAACTGTTCCCGCCAAAACCATTCTGCCTGCAGCTGCCCGATGCCGTCTGCTTCCGACGGTCCAGATGTGCTGTAACCGTCTGACTCTTCGGTTCGATTCCAACTGTCTGACGCTTCACATTCATTCTCGATATTGCCTGCTTCCCTTTGCTGCGGTGAGGAGTGCACAGTAATATCAAATATTACTATTCGTAACACCCCCCTTCACTCCTGGCCGTAGCTCGACTTGACCTGCTTGACCACGCCGCTGAGTTCGGAGGAGTGCTGATACTGCTGGCGTGGTAGTCGCTTCGTGAGGAAGTCTGCTGCCATGTCACTCGTCGGGCAGTAGGTCAAGTTGACCTTGCCCTTGTCCACCTCGTCCTTCACGAAGAAGTACCGCAGCGCGATGTGCTTGGTGCGGTTGACGAAACCAGGTTTGTTCGCGATGCGAATCGCGCTCTGGTTGTCGCAGTGAAGGTGGAATGTGGGCGAAGTTGGAATTTTCGCCTCTTGCGGAAGCTCCTGCAGGTAGAGGCCCTCGCGAACGACTGCAGGTGCTGCTTCGGTTTCCGCGGCTTCTTCCTCTTCCCCCCTTCGTTCTTTGCGGGAAGTGCCCCAGCCGCTATTGCCGGCTCCAGATGCGGTGCCCCATCCGCCGCTCGCGTTGGCCCAGGTTCCGGCGTTGTCTCCCCATCCGCCGGTGTCGCTTGTTCCCCATCCTCCAGCGCTTCCCCACCCCCCTTCTTGGAGGCGCTTGCTTCCTCCTCGGCTCCCGAGGCGGCGCAAACGAAGGTCCCGCGTGCTTCCGCGAGGCTTTGCTGGCGAAGCACCTCAGCTTTGCTGGCGAAGCACCTCAGCTCCACGGTAAGCTTCTTCTTCGGGTCGCGCTGAGTCGAGTAGTCCTCCAGGAACTTCTCGTAGGTGTAGGGGCGCGGCTCCCCAAGTGCATCGAAGGTCCCGACCCCTGTTCCGCGCAGCATGCCTTGCAGGTGCTGTGAGGGGGGACCGATAAGGGGATGTTCCTTCGTGCCGAAAACACCGTGGGTAGCAATTTCAAGTTCGAGCTGCGACATGCCTTCCTCAGGCGGCGCGTTGTGCTCTGCTTCAGCGATGGCGGCGAGTCCGCGGCCTGCGATCGCGCTCGTTGAGGTTGTCGGCGTGTGACAATCCCTGCAGATTCCATCGGGATTGGGGTTGTGAAGCGCCGTTTCGCGTGGGTGGGGATGATGTGGCACCCACGGCCTGCCGTCAGGGTGCTTCCAATCCCTGCGGTGGATGTGCTCAAAGCGCAGTGGCACGAGGTCAATGAGCTCGTGCGAGTCGCCGGTGCAGTCGGGAATATCGAAGTCCAGGACGTACACCCCATTTTCGGAGTGTGCTCGTCCGATCTGCCTGCGGGGGAAGTTGCGCGCCTCATAGTGCAGCAGGATATCTCGCGTCGCGCGGTCGGTGCTGAGGTCGACGCCGCAATCCATGAGCTGTGCGGCGGACAGGAGGTTGAAGCACAGGTTCTGGACGATCAGCACATCGTTGAGCGTGATATGCGTGCGGCTCCCGCGTGCTTTGAGCACGACGATGCCTTGCGCGCTTGCGCGCAGGCGCGTGTTGTTCGCCACAGTGACATAAGTGACGGTAGGAGTGGGGATGGCGTTGGATATGTAACGCTCGGAGCCCACCATATGCTGGCCGCAGCAGCTGTCCAGGTACCAGGTGTTGTAGCGCTTGTTGTCGTCACGGGCGAGCAGCGCCAGTCGCGGCGTGACGATGTGCGGAGTGTCGAACTTCAAAAATTGCTCGCGCTTGAGCCAATCGAGTGGCGCCACCCGCATATCAGGTACGTGCGGGAGACTTTCAAGCAGTGGGACTGGAAGATTCCAGTCTTGGTCGTCGTCGTCGGTGAAATCGTGGCGCGGACTGAACGGATTGTTGTTGGTGAATGCGCCAATGGGGTGAGGTGCCGGCTCAGGTGAAGGCGAGCGGACGCGGCGACGACGCGATTCGCCTGCCATGGTCATGTTGCTCATGACATTGCGAACTGGGGCAGTCGATGACGGCTGCTGCTGCTGATGCTGAACCGCTGGGTTCAGATTGCGCGCGGGAGGGGGTTGATACCCCTGGGCTGGACGCACGTCGCCTCGTGCGTCTTGACGGCCGGACCAGGTGCTCGGATTGGTCTGGCGAGGGCGGGATCGGTTCTTGCATCGATCCGCCAGATGCCCGAAATTTCTGCAGATTTTGCAGTAGAGGCGCCGTGGTTTTTGCTCTTCAGTGTTGTCGGCGTAGAAGGCGAGCCGTTCTCGTTCTCGTCGTGGCGCTGGTCGCTGCTGATCCATATCCCTCTGTTCGACGAGAAGGGCGGCGCAAAGGGCGGCCTCCGAGATGACCCCCTGCTGTCGGAGAAGCGCCTTGCAGGGCCGCCACTCTGGGCCGAGCCCTTGAAGCACGATGTTGACGAAGATTTCCTCTGAAATCGTGCTTCCCAGCTTCACGATTTGGTCGTGAAGGCTCCGACAGCGATTGAGATAATTGTTGACCTTCTCCCCCGCTATCATCTTGGTTTCCAGGAGTTCCTGGAGTAGTCGTCTCGAAGAGACAGAGTCCTTGGGCTGATAGACTCCTGTCAGGTGCCGCCAAGCGTTAAGGGCTGGAGCAGCCGAAGTTTTGTAAGAACGAATGTTGAGCTGCTCTGCCGGCGACATATTCCGCAGGAGCACCCCGTACGCCATCAACGATTCGTCGTAATACCTCGCTTTGGCGTCGTCGGTGTCCTCAGCGGGCTCCGCGTAGCTCCCGTCAAAATAATGGAAAATTCGGGCGTTCTGCAGCAGGAGCTCCAACTCGAAGCTCCAGGTATAAAAATCTCTGCCGTCAAAACAGGTACTTGTCTTTATTTTTGATATGCTGAGTAACCTTGATAGGGCGGAGAGAACTGCCTCTTCACTGGGACGGGGAGTCTTGGGGGTTGAGCCATTGGTGTCGAGGGAGAATGTTTGCGAGGTGGCGTTCTGGCCAGTCGGGGCCGGTTGAGAGGGTTGTGAGGATGTTCCCGCGTCGCCATTCCGCAATGTTCGGAGCCCTTGCTCCAAGCTGGTGAGTCGCTGAAGAAGTTGTGCGGGAACTTCGGAGCCGATTGTCGTCGTGTTCTCGCTTGTCGCAGCCGGGTTTGGTTGCGCTTCAGCCGTCAGATTGGTCTGACCACCAGATCCTCCGGCCATCTTCACTCGTGAGCATGTGCCGGACGCCACTTTCCGAATGTCGCAATTTTCGGGAGTGGCAGTGCGAAGGATTCCCGAGCCGCTCTCATACCATGCTGCGATCAGAAGTTGATCATAGCCCAGGATCTACCCGGGAAGGTTCGCACGCAGTGAGATAGTTTGGTGGGCCCTTGACCTCAATAGCAGAGTGAATGTAAAATGCTTTGAGATGAAATAAAACATGCAAATACAAGAAATATAAATATGAGTACAAGGGAATACGAAACGACCTAACTAGCCATGTACTCTAAGGGGTATATTCATTTATTCAAATTCATTCCCAACCGTGCGGCGCGTACAGTTTCGTAACTGTTCCCGCCAAAACCATTCTGCCTGCAGCTGCCCGATGCCGTCTCCTTCCGACGGTCCAGATGTGCTGTAACCGTCTGACTCTTCGGTTTGATTCCAACTGTCGGTCGCTTCACGTTCATTCTCGACATTGCCTGCTTCCCTTTGCTGCGGTGAGGAGTGCACAGTAATATCAAATATTACGATTCGTAACACCGACCTCGTTGCGTCGCTGCGCCGCTCAATCATTACGCCGCTCGATCGTTGCGCCATTGCGTTGTAGCGATTTAACATATCCATAAGCTAGCTAAATCTACTAGGTTATCAATTATTTTTTTTCCTCTTTAGATTAGTTTCTCTTAGTAGTATTACTATGTTTTTCTTTGATCTGATTGAACAATCTATTTTTAGAATAATTGGTTTCAATCATTTTAACGGATTGATAAAGGAATTTATTTGAAATTTACTTATACATCTTAACGGTTTACATTCTCACGATGTCAATCACGATGCTAGTCTTGATGCTCGCTAGTCACGATGCTCGCAAGTCACAATGCTCGCTAGTCACGATGCTCGCTTGTAACGATGCTCGCTAGTCACGATGCTCGCAGGTCACGATCCTCGCTAATCACGATGCTCGCTAGTCACGATAATCGGTAGTCACGATAATCGCTAGTCACGATGCTCGCTGAACACGATATTACAATGTTCCAATATTTTTACAATGTGCCACATATACTAGCTAGTCTAAAATGGAACATACATTATAATATGTAGTATTTCTAGTAAATGCAGATCCGCCATTGAGTGGTTGCGTTGTTGCAATTTATTACATCTGTCAAACTATTTGTGCTGCATATTGTCTAGTCTGTAGTGGTGTAGCCCATATGGGGTACAACCCAATTAGGGTTTACTACTTGTACTCCTACATCCTGCTAGTTCATCCATTCCTGCTGCTAGATTCTAACATGTTTTCAGAGAACTAAGGTCCGTAGGACCGTTTTTTTTCGGGCCCACCTACCGCTGCGGTTACCGCGCTACCCCACGTACCTGCCTGCCTTGCCTTGCCTTGCCTTGTGACGTGCTGCACTATGCGCGCCGTCCAGCAGCCCTAGCGCTGCCTCCTGCTGCCCTAGGCCAGCGCGCTGCCCCTAGAGGCCCGTAAGGCCCGCGCGCCGCCCCTACACGCCCTTCAGGCCCGCGAACAGCCCCTGCAGACCGTTAGGCCCCTTGCTGCCGCGCGCTGCCCGCACCGAGCCGCGCGCAGCCCGCTGCTGCCGCGCGCTGCCCGCACCGAGCCCGCGCAGCCCGCACCGAGCCGCGCGCAGCCCGCTGCAACCGCGCGCAGCCCGCACCGAGCCCACGCAGCCCGCGCCGAGCCGCGCGCAGCCCGCACCGAGCCGCGCGCAGCCCGCTGCAGCCGCGCGCAGCCTGCACCGAGCCGCGCGCAGCCCGCTGCTGCCGCGCGCAGCCCGCGCCGAGCCCACGCAGCCCGCGTCGAGCCGCGCGCGGCCTGCTACGGCCTCGCGAGGCCCGCGCGCGGCCTGCTACTGCCTCGCGCGGCCCGCGCGCGGCCCGCAGCAGCCCGCGCCGAGCCGCGCGCGGCCCGCTACTGCCTAGCGCGGCCGCGCGCGGCCTGCAGCAGCTTATCGTGCTGTCAGCGCAGCCCGCGCCGAGCCGCGCATGGCCTTCTGCCTCGGCCTTGACCTGCCGCTGATGCGGCCCCGCCCTGCAGCTGCCACGGCCCCGACCTGCCGCTGATGCGGCCCCGCCCTGCAGCTGCCACGGCCCCGACCTGCCGCTGACGCGGCCCCACCCTGCTACTGCCGCTGAAGCAGCCCCGCCCTGCAGCTGCTTCGGCCCTGCTCTGCAGCCGGTGTTGCGGCCCCGACGTCGCCGCTGTCGTGCGCCTACTCGGCCGCCGCCCGTCGAGCGCCGGCCCTGCTCGCCCGGTGAGCGCCTGCTCTCCCAGCCTTTGGTGAGCGCCTGCCTGCCTGCCTGCCGGCCTGCCTGTCTGCCTGCCTGCCTGGCTGCCTGGCTGCCTGGCTGCCTGGCTGCCTGCCTGCCTACCGGCCTGCCTGCCTGCCTGCCTGCCTGCCTGCGCGCCTGCCTGCCTGCCTGCCGGCCTACCTGCATGCCGGCCTGCTTGTCTGTCTGCCTGCCTGCCTGCCTGTCTGCCTGCCGGCCTGCCTGCCTGTCGGCCTGCCTGCCTGCCTGCTTGCCTGCCTGCCTGCCGCGCCTGCCCTGCCCGCGCTACTGCTGCTGCTACTGCTACTGGCAGGTGGCCAGATGCAGCTCCAGCGACGTTCACGCGAGCCTCTCACGCCCCAGCAGCTTGATGAGTGGTATACTAGCTGGGGTTGTCGCGGTAGCCGTCGTAGCTGTCGCCCTGGAGCTGGTCAGTTGGGAGCGTATGGCAGTGGCCAGCTGCAGCTGCAGCGGCGTCCACGCGAGACACTTACGCTCCAGCAGCTCCATGAGTGGTACGCTCAGTGTAGCAGGTCTACGCGTACAGTTCGCTGCCCGTACGTCATTCGCACAGGTGCTAGGACTGGTCAGCCTTGTGGGACGCTTGGTCACACACAGTCCCGCTGCTTCGCCCGTCTGAGCGACGACTGGCGCACAGTGTTTGGCGACGAGGCTGAGCTCCCCACCTGGCTGGAGCTGCATGGACAGAGGGTAGATATCTTTGCGCTTAACTATGATGCTATTATCACTGCCATGTATGCATTGCCTACTAGTGCTGACCGTGCCTGTTACCTGTGCGTACCGCCTGACCCTGGTATAGAGCCTGCTGCTCTCGGTGCTGGTGAGGCTGCTACTCTAGGTGCTAGTGCGTCTCCTGCTCTAGGTGCTGGTGAGGCTGCTGCTCTCGGTGCTAGTACGTCTACTGCTCTAGGTACTGGTGAGGCCGTGGCTTCAGGTGCTGGTGAGTCTGCTCTCTCTGGTACTACGCCCACTGCGGTCTCGCACACCTTCACCCTTGACTCAAGAGCTTCTCGCTCCTTTTTTCGCGACTGCACCACACTCACGCCGCTTAATCGGCCAGTTCCAGTCTCCCTGGCGGACCCCTCTGGGGTGCCAGTCCTTGCCCACTACTCCACGGTTCTGCCGTGTCCGGCCGCCCCGTCCGGCTCGCTGTCAGGTCTTTACCTCCCCTCGTTCTCTACGAACTTGGTGAGTGGAGCT
The DNA here is from genome assembly GCA_947470075.1 of Closterium sp. Yama58-4. NCBI lineage: Eukaryota > Viridiplantae > Streptophyta > Zygnematophyceae > Desmidiales > Closteriaceae > Closterium > Closterium sp. Yama58-4. The sequence continues at coordinate 179,561 of CANIUD010000459.1, forward strand.
GACCTCCAGGATCGGGGGGTTGACCAGTTCACTCCTGCGAGTCAGCGAGTGACTCACTGTACGTGTGCTAGGACGGGCCGGCACTTGGCCACGTTCACCCGTGCACCTGGCTCGAGTTTGTACACACTGACCACTGAGTCACCTCAGGTAGCTACGTCTGCGTCTACGTCTGGTCAGCTGGCGGCCCCCTACGAGTGTCGCGCTTTGTCGCACGACACTCTCCTGTGGCACCACCGCCTTGGTCACCCCTCCCTGCCTCGCCTTCATAGCATGCACTATCGCTCCCTGGTCTCTGGTCTTCCCAGGTCTCTGCCTGCCCTCCCTCCCTCGCCTGCACCGCCCTGCATTTCTTGCGTCGAGGGGCGGCAGCGCGCCGCTCCTCACTCCTCCTCGTTTCCTCCCACAGAGGCTCCACTGCAGACGCTCCACCTGGACGTGTGGGGCCCAGCCCGCGTCCAGGGACCGGGCCACGAGCGGTACTTCCTGCTGGTTGTCGACGACTACACGCGTTACACCACGGTCTTCCCCTTGCGGAGCAAGGCGGATGTCCCTGCTGTTTTGATCCCCTGGATCCGCGCAGTTCGTCTCCAGCTCCGCGAGCGGTTCCGGTCGGACTTTCCTGTCCTGCGTCTGCACTCTGACAGAGGTGGTGAGTTCTCCTCCGACCTCTTGGCAGCCTACTGTGCGGAGCACGGCATCGCCCAGTCGTTCACGCTTCCGGCCTCTCCGCAGCAGAATGGGGTTGCTGAGCGCCGCATTGGCTTAGTCATGGAGGTCGCTCGTACCTCCATGATCCATGCGGCTGCCCCCCATTTTGTGTGGCCGTTTGCGGTCCGGTACGCCGCGCATCAGCTCAACCTCTGGCCCCGTGTCTCCTTGCCCGAGACCTCGCCCACACTGCTGTGGACGGGGAAGGTTGGCGATGCGTCGCGTTTCCGGGTCTGGGGTGCTCGTGCCTTTGTCCGCGATACCACCGCGGACAAGCTCTCCGCCCGCGCTGTTCCATGTGTCTTCCTTGGCTTTGTCCCTGACGCGCCTGGTTGGCAGTTTTACCACCCCAGCTCGCGCCGTGTCTTTGCGTCTCAGGACGTCACGTTCGACGAGTCGGTTCCCTTTTACCGTCACTTCCCCTACCGCACTGCCTCGCTCCCCCCCCCCGCCGCTCTTCCTCGCTCCAGGTGCTCCCCAGGTAGACCCCTTCCCCGCTCCAGGTCCTGCTCCTTCAGGTGTTTCTCAGGTAGACCCTCCTCCCTTGACTGCGCCGGTTGAGGTCACTGGTGACTCAGGTCCTACTGAGGGTGGTCCTGCTCGGGGTGCTACTTCTGTGGGTGCTGAGCCTGGGGGTGCGGAGCCTGGGGGTGCTGAGCCTGGGGGTACTGAGCCTGAGGGTGCGGAGCTTGAGGGTGTGGAGCCTGGTGGTGCTGAGCCTGAGTGTGAGGGGTCTGGGGGTGCTGAGCTTGGCTGTACTGACGCTGGAGGTTCTGGAGCTACTGAGGGTGCTGGCGCTGGAGGTTCGGGAGCTGTTGGAGGGCCTAGTACTGGTGGCGCTGGAGCTGGAGGTTCTGGAGCTGCTGAGGGTGCTCGCGCTGGAGGTTCTGGAGCCGCTGGAGGTACTGGCGCTGTGGGTACTGACACCGGAGGTTCTGGAGCCGTTGGGGGTGCGGGCGCTGAGGGTTCTGAGTCTGCTGTTGCGCGGTCTCCTTGGAGTAGCCGCCTTCGTCCACGTGTGCCTCTCACCTCACAGCAGCTGCAAGACTGGTACGGTCGCGTCAGGGTCGCGCTGCTGGAGCCCGGGGCTCTGCTGCTGGAGTTACTTCTGCTGACGTCCCTGGAGCTAGGAGTGGTGCTGGTCCTTTGTCTACTGGAGGTGCTGGAGTCGCTGGCTCCGAAGGTGCTCGTACTGGAGGTACTGGAGCTGCTGGGGCTGGGGGTGCTGCGTCTGGAGGTGCTGCTACTGGAGACACTGAGACTGGAGACCCTGGGACTGGAGGTGCTGGTTCTGGGGGTGCTGCTGCTGGAGACACTGAGGTTGGAGACCCTGGGACTGGAGGTGTCGGTTCTGGGACTGGAGCTTCTAAAGCTGCTGGAGGTGCTGGAGCTGCTGGAGGTACTGGAGCTGCTGGAGCTGCCGGTACTGGTGCAGCTGCGCCGACACGCCTGTTCTTCGCTCCGCCGTCTCCATCGTCTCTGCCGCCGTCTGACTCTGTTCTTCGTCAGGTTCTTATTCTCCCGTCGTCTACTGGTCTTCCGTTACAGCCTGGCTCACCGCTACCTGCTCCTTCTCCCTACACTGAGCAGACTGGTAGTCCTGCTGAGCGTCGTGAGCCTCCGTCACGTCCTGTCTCGCCTGTTCGTCCTAGTCGTACCGGTCGTTGTGTTCCTCGGTCGCGTCAGCCGGCTGTCCCCTGCGCACACCTCATAGTCCGTCGTCCTTCCTCTGCTCCGCAGCCTGTTCCTCTGCCGTCTCCTCCTGCGCCCTCTTTGCCTGACGTTTGGGACCCTGCGTCTGACCGGTTTCGTGCTGAGCAACCTACTGTCACGCGTCTGCTAGACACTGTTGTCACTGACCCGTCGTTTGAGTCTACTGCTGCGTCTGCTCTTGTCGCTGAGCTTGTTAACTTTGCTGCTGCCTGTCGTCTAGACTTTGCTGCCAGTCTTGTTGCTGAGTCTGAGTCCGTCTGTCCTCCGTCCGTCGGGGGTGATTGTGCTCTTAGCACGGACGTCCTTGAGAAAAGGCACGAGGACCTTGAGTGTCTTGCAGCCGCTGTGCCTCATCTCATGGCCATGCTGCTTGCCCCTGAGGGAGACCCGGATGCACCAGACATCCCGACCCCGCGCTCTTACGCTGAGGCGATCGCGGGTGAGTACTCCTCTCAGTGGCAGACAGCCATGGACGCAGAGATGGCATCCTGGAAGTCCACAGGCACTTACGTCGATAAGGTTCCCCCTCCTGGGGCGAACATCGTCGATGGCATGTGGATTTTCAGGGTGAAGCGGCCGCCGGGTTCTCCGCCTGTCTTCAAGGCTCGTTACGTTGCTAGAGGCTTCAGTCAGCGAGAGGGAGTTGACTTCTTCCAGACCTTCTCCCCCACCCCGAAGATGACTACTCTTCGGGTGCTGCTGCACGTTGCCGCTCAGCGTGACTACGAGCTTCACTCTCTTGTCTTCAGCACAACTTTCTTACAGGGCAGCCTGCACGAGGAGATCTGGCTGCGCCGCCCACCTGGCTTCACTGGGTCGTTCCCTCCTGGTACCCAGTGGAGCCTCTGGCGACTAGTCTACGGTCTCCGCTAGGCGCCACGTGAGTGGCACGACACACTGAGGACGACACTGGCGGCTCTTGGGTTTGCTCCTTCGACAGCTGACCCGTCGCTGTTCCTGCGCACCGACACTTCGCTGCCACCGTTCTACATCCTCGTGTACGTTGAAGACTTGGTCTTTGCCACTGCTGACACTGAGGCTCTCGCCTTGGTGAAGTCGGAGCTGCAGAAGAGACACACGTGCACAGACCTGGGTGAGCTGCGCAGTTACCTTGGCTTGCAGATCACCCGGGACAGAGCACGCCGCACCATCACACTGACTCAGTCACACATGGTGCAGCAGGTACTTCAGCGCTTCGGCTTCACCTGGTCCTCGCCACAGCACACTCCTCTGGCTACAGGTCACTCGCTCTCAGCTCCACCTTCGGACGAGTCCGTAGAGCCGAGTGGGCCTTACCCAGAGCTAGTGGGCTGCCTCATGTACCTGATGACCTGCACTCGTCCTGACCTTGCGTACCCTCTTGGCCTTCTCGCTCGCTACGTGGCTCCTGGTAGGCACCGACCAGAGCACATGGCTGCTGCTAAGAGGGTACTGCGCTACTTGTGCAGTACATCGGGCATGGGGCTCGTGCTTGGAGGACGGAGTGAGGTGGTCCTCACTGGGCACTCAGACGCGTCTTGGGTTGACGACCAGACTACACAGCGGTCGTCACAGGGTTACACCTTCAGCCTTGGCTCTAGCTCAGTTTCTTGGCGGTCTATACGCTCGTCTTCTGTTCTCAGCTCCAGTTGTGAGGCTGAGATCTACGCCACCGCCATGGCTGCGCAGGAGCTACGCTGGCTCACCTACCTGCTGACTGACTTGGGTGAGCGGCCTCGTTCTCCTCGAGTGCTGTACGTTGACAACAAGGTGGCCATTGCCTTGTGTGAGGAGCACAGACTGGAGCACAGAACGAAGCACATTGCTCTGCGTTACTTCCTGGCTCGAGAGTTGCAGCAGCGAGGTCAGCTTCGTCTTCGCCACGTGGCCACTCGGGCCAACACTGCTGATATATTCACCAAGGCACTTCCGTCTGGTGATCATCAGCGCTGTTGTACTCTGTTGGGCCTTGTGCCTACGTTTCCACACTTGCTGTAGTCTCTGCTTGTACTGTGATCTATATATATACCTGCATGCTGGCTCTTGCTAGGTAGCCATCACTGTACTGTTATTGCTGCATATATATCTCTGCATGTGAACTGGCCTTGTGGCCCTTTGCTTATGCTCAGAATGTGTGGTGACGTTGTGATCCACCCTGAGCTTGTTTTGCTTCTCTTGACTGGTCGTGTGACCCCTTGTTCTCCCCCACTTTGCCTATGGGGGTGTGTCAAACTATATGTGCTGCATATTGTCTAGGATGTAGTGGGGTACAACCCAATTAGGGTTTACTACTTGTACTCCTACATCCTGCTATTCCTGTTGCTAGATTCTAACAACATTGTATGTCATCATTGCACCGTCGGATCGTTGCGCCGTTGCGTTGTTGCCTCGTTGCGTCGTTACCTCGCTGCGCCGCTCAATCATTACGCCGCTCGATCGTTGCGCCATTGCGTTGTAGCGATTTAACATATCCATAAGCCAGCTAAATCTACTAGGTTATCAATTAATTTCTTTTCCTCTTTAGATTAGCGTCTCTTAGTATTATTTTGTTTTTCTTTGATCGGATTGAACAATCTATTTGTAGAATAATTGGTTTCAATCAGTTTAAAACGGATTGTTAAGGGAATTTATTTGAAATTACTTATACATCTTAACGGTTCAAATTCTCACGATGTCAATCACGATGCCCACGATGCTAGTCACGATGCTCGCTAGTCACGATGCTCGCTTGTAACGATGCTCGCTAGTCACGATGCTCGCCGGTCACGATGCTCGCTAGTCACGATGCTCGCCGGTCACGATGCTCGCAAATCACGATGCTTGCTGGTCACGATGCTCGCTGGTCTTGATGCTCACTGGTCACGATGCTCGCTGGTCACGATGCTCGCTGGTCACGATGCTCGCTAGTCACGATGCTCGCTGGTCACGATGCTCGCTAGTCACGATGCTCGCTAATCACGATGCTCGCTAGTCACGATGCTCGCTGGTCACGATGCTCGCTAGTCATGATGCTCGCTAGTCAAGATATTATAATGTTCCAATGTGCCACATATACTAGCTAGTCTAAAATGGAACATACATTATAATATGTAGTATTTCTAGTAAATGCAGATCCGCCATTGAGTCATTACGCTGCTGCGATTTATTACATCGTATGTCATCATTGCACCGTCGGATCGTTGCGCCGTTGCGTCGTTGCGTCGCTGCGCCGCTCGATCGTTACGCCATTGCGTTGTAGCGATTTAACATATCCATAAGCTAGCTAAATCTACTAGGTTATCAATTAATTTTTTTCCTCTTTAGATTAGCTTCTCTTGGTATTGTTACAAATAGTAATATTTGATATTACTGTGCACTCCTCACCGTAGCAAAAGGAAGCAGGCAATATTGGGAACGAACGCGAAGCGTTAGACAGCTGGAAACGAACGCGAAGAGTCAGACGGTTACAGCACATCTAGACCGTCGGAAGCAGACGGCATCGGGCAGCTGCAGGCAGGATGGTTTTGGCGGGAACAGTTACGAAACTGTACGCGCCGCACGGTTGGGGATGTATTTGAATAAGGGAATGTACCCCTTAGGGTACATGGCTAGTTAGGTCTTTTCGTATTCCCTTGTACTCTTATTTATATCATCTTGTTTGCATGTTTTATTATCTCAAGCATTTTACATTCACTCAGCTATTGAGGTCAAGGGCCCACCAACACTACGTGCGAACCTTCCTGAGTAGATCCTGGGCTACGATCAACTTCTGATCGCAGCATGGTATGAGAGCAGCTCGGGAATCCTTCGCACTGCCAGTCCCGAAAATTGCGACATTCGGAAAGTGGCGTCCGGCACACGCTCACGAGTGAAGATGGCCGGAGGATCTGGTGATCAGACTAATCTGACGGCTGAAGCGCAACCCAACCCGGCTGCGACAAGCGAGAACACGACGACGATCGGTTCCGAAGTTCTCGCACAACTTCTTCAGCGACTCACCAGCTTGGAGCAAGGACTCCAAACATTGCGGAATGGCGATGCGGGAACATCCTCGCAACCCTCTCAACCGGCCCCGACTGGCCAGAACGCCACCCCGCAAACATTCTCCCTCGACACCAATGGCTCAACCCCTAAGACTCCCCGTCCCAGCGAAGAGGCAATTCTCTCCGCTCAATCAAGGTTTCTCAGCATATCAAAAATAAAGACAAGTACCTGTTTTGACGGCAGAGACTTTTATACCTGGAGCTTCGAGTTGGAGCTCCTGCTGCAGAACGCCCGAATCTTCCACTATTTTGACGGGAGCTACGCGGAGCCCGCTGAGGACACCGACGACGCCAAGGCAAGGTACTACGACGAATCGTTGATGGCGTACGGGGTGCTCCTGCGGAACATGTCGCCGGCGGAGCAGCTCAACATTCGTTCCTACAAGACCTCGGCTGCTCCAGCCCTTAACGCCTGGCGACACCTGACAGGAGTCTATCAGCCCAAGGACTCTGTCTCTTCGAGCCGACTACTCCAGGAACTCCTGGAAACCAAGATGACCGCAGGGAAGAAGGTCAACAACTATCTCAATCGCTGTCGGAGCCTTCGCGATCAAATCGTGAAGCTGGGAAGCACGATTTCAGAGGAAATCTTCGTGAACATCGTGCTTCAAGGGCTCGGCCCAGAGTGGCGGCCCTGCAAGGCGCTTCTCCGACAGCAGGGGGTCATCTCGGAGGCCGCCCTTTGCGCCGCCCTTCTCGTCGAACAGAGGGATATGGATCAGCAGCGACCAGCGCCGCGACAGGAACGCGAACGGCTCGCCTTCTACGCCGACAACACTGAAGAGCGAAAGCCACGGCGCCTCTACTGCAATATCTGCAGAAATTTCGGGCATCTGGCGGATCGATGCAAGAACCGATCTCGCCCTCGCCAGACCAATCCGAGGACCTGGCCCGGCCGTCAAGACGCATGAGGCGACGTGCGTCCAGCCCAGGGGTATCAGCCCCCTTCCGCGCGCAATCTGAACCCAGCGGTTCAGCATCAGCAGCAGCAGTTGTCATCGACTGCCCCAGTTCGCAATGTCATGAGCAACATGGCCATTACAGGCGAGTCGCGTCGTCGCCGTGTCCGCTCGCCTTCACCTGAGCCGGCACCGCACCCCATTGGCGCATTCACCAACAACAATCCGTTCTGTCCGCGCCACGATTTCACCGACGACGACGACCAAGACTGGAATCTTCCAGTCCCGCTGCTTGAAAGTCCCCCTGCACGTACCGGATATGCGGGTGGCGCCACTTGATTGGCTCTCGCGCGAGCAATTTTTGAAGTTCGACACTCCGCACATCGTCACGCCGCGACTGGCGCTGCTCGCCCGTGACGACAACAAGCGCTACAACACCTGGTACCTGGACAGCTGCTGCGGCCAGCATATGGTGGGCTCCGAGCGTTACATATCTAACACCGTCCCCACCCCTGCCGTCACTTACGTCACCGTGGCGAACAACACGCGCCTGCGCGCAAGCGCGCAAGGCATCGTCGTGCTCAAAGCACGCGGGAGCCGCACGCATATCACGCTCAACGATGTGCTGATCGTCCAGAACCTGCGTTTCAACCTCCTGTCCACCGCACAGCTGATGGATTGCGGCGTCGACCTCAGCACGGATCGCGCGACGAGAGATATCCTGCTGCACTATGAGGCGCGCAACTTCCTCCGCAGGCAGATCGGACGAGCACACTCCGAAAATGGAGTGTACGTCCTGGACGTTGACATCCCCGACTGCAGCGGCGATTCGCACGAGCTGATTGACCTCGTGCCACTACGCTTCGCGCACATCCACTGCAGGGACTGGAAGCACCCTGACGGCAAGCCGTGGGTGCCACACCATCCTCACCCACGCGAAACGGCGTTACACAACCCCGACCCCGACGGCATATGCAGGGATTGTCACACGCCGACGACCTCAACAAGCGCGATTGCGGGCCGCGGACTTGCCGCCATCGCTGAAGCAGAGTGCCACGCGCCACCAGAAGAAGGGATGTCGCAGCTCGAGGTCGAGGAGACTACTCGCCGCGTGTTCGGCACCGACCAAAGCCCCCACGCTGGACCTCCCTCCCAGCGGCTCGACAATATCCTGCGCGGACAACGCCACGGAAGCTTGGACTCACGAGGAGTTCCGTGCCCCTACACTCTCGAGGAATTCCGAAAGGTGTACCCTCATCGGCTCGACCCCTCGGCAAAACTCACCGTGGAGCAAGAGGAAGAACTGGCGCGCCGCGGAGCCGAAGAGCTTCGCCAGCAAAGCCTCGCCGAAGCGCGCGGCACCTTCGCTTGCGGCGCAATTGGCGAAGCGAAGCGGAAGAGAGTGCCTCCAATGAAGGGGGTGGGGAAGCGCTGGCGGATGGGGAACAAGCGACACCGGTGGATGGGGAGACAACGGCGGAACATGGGCCAACGCGAGCGGCGGATGGGGCGCCGTACCTACCGCCGCAGACAGCGGCTGGTGCACTTCCCGCGAAGAACGAAGGGGGGAAGAGGAAGAAGCTGAAGAAACCGAAGCAGCACTTGCAGTCGCTCCTCTCGGTCGTCCCCCGCGCCACATACCACTCGCACCACCTCTTGCAGATATTCCCCCGCGTCGCGACCCTTGGGACACCATCATCTGGGGCAACGAGCCGTCAACCCCGCGTCGCACCGTCTACGGACCTGCCCTTGAGCCACGCCAACCTACCTTAGTCCCTGGAACTATCCCTGGGACCAACATCCCACTTTCTGAAATTCGCGACAGAGAGTTCTTGGCGCTGATGCTGACTACCGCGGCAGAAGAAGAAGAAGTAGAAGAAGTAGAAGCAAGTAGCAGCAGAACCCGTTCCTGCACCTGACGAAGACCCTGAGGAAGCACGCGCGCGCTATATGCGCACCTCCGGCTTTCGCGCTGACGATGCACTCTGGCACCAGCGCCTCGGACATCCTTCTCGCGCACGCGTGGGAAAACTGCATCGACGCAGGTGTCTTCGCTCCTGGCGCACTCCTGCGCCCTGATGGCTCCGAAGTGAGTGGCGCGACATATCCGCGCAACTGCACCGTCTGCCCCGAAGCTGCGCTGAGCCACCAACCGTTCCCGCTGCTCGAACCTGGAACCAACCGCTACCCCAAGCTGCAGAAGGTGTACAGCGATTTCTTGAACGTGGGGCATCGCGGAGTCGAGGACGAGCTATACACTCTCACCTTCAGCGATTTCTTGCGCTATGTGTGGGTCGTGAACGTGGAGTCGCGCGACA